>JANIJG010016694.1:7753-35253 GCA_024611175.1 Megaceryle torquata | reverse complement strand
TAGACTGTTGCTCTTCTGAAGAAACAGTGAAGGTAATAAAAAATAATACAAGTGCACTTAGAGATTTGGAGCATAAGAGATACTAAGAAACCTTAACAGAGATAGTTTCTTTACACACTATGTTTCCTAGGATTTCCTCACTCCCTGTATGAATTAAGTCCATTGTTTTTTGTTACCAATATAAATCCAAGTAGGTAAAAGTGAGAAAATATCTGCTGGCTGAGGTAAGAAAAACCTTAGTATATATCCAGGTCCTTTGCCCTCTTAAGGTACATGGGAGCTGATGAATTATTTTTTTGCCAAGTTTAGCAATGAAGAAGTCAGTTGGAGTTTTGCCATTGTCATCAGAGGGAGCAGGATCATGCCTATTCTGCCTTAATCAGTTATGATAAGAGAGATTTATAGGTAGGAAGTATATACATGACAATTTCCAGCTCAGTGAGTTTACAGTTACAGCTCTAAGATTTTTGGCTAATTCCCTGGAGTCCTCCCATCACATTTCTTCTCTTAGGTCAGCTATATTAGATTCTCTGGGATTTTAAGTAGGAGGACTAAATACCCCCCTATGGTGGCTTAATTGTTCTTAACAGAAGATGGATTTAATTTATCAGCTTGAGTTTTTGAAAGGAACCATGGCAATGTTAGTATTGGTGTCAGAGTCTACTATATGCTAAGGACCAAGATTACCTGTTTTTTGAGACACAGGGTTAGATCTTTCCTATTCTGTTGGAGAATGGCTTAAAGGTACAAGGCCCTTGTCTTGTAGCCATTCTCCGACACTATTCCACACAACCAGAATCCACTTGCTGCTCTGGTTTGGTCTCCTGTCATTGAGACTTGGTGTTAGCAGTTTGGTAGCTGGGTTTTAGAATGAGTATCTACAGTAAGTTTTCTAACAACTTAGTTTACTGAGAAATAATACTAAGCCCATCAAAGTGGAAGAAAATCCATCTAAAGAAACATAGCTGTGTTTGTGTGCATGTGTCACAGCCACAAATACATGTGTACACCTGGATTTAACTTTAGCAAGGGGCTTATCAACAAAAATGTGCTTAATTTCTGAAGCAACACCCAGAACATAGTTTCAATATGTAATTGGTGAAGGTGTTTGTTTTACCCTAAAAAAGAATTTAGGAGTGGTGCTCTAGGCTACTAGTAAGTGCCCTAGTTTCTCACAGGGTTTTTTGTGATCTTAAAATGTTAAATCATTTATTGTGGCATGGCTACCTGGCCATAACAGACATCTGAATACTGATCACCTGGTCAGTTGTCTGATGTGTATTACGTGTATTACTGAGAGGTGAGCTGATACGCTTCTGAACTTTCTCAAGTAAAGGACCTGAACCTTTCCATCTCATTGTCTAGAAAAGTTCCCAGATCTGTGAAACCTTCCACAAAAGGTCACTTGGCAGGGAAAGAATAAAATATCAGGGTGATTCGGCTTGCAAAGGCATTGAAGCCATTTAGTGTGTTTTAGGTGCTCTCCTAATGTGCCAGTTCGACTGAGGTCTTTAGACAGTGAGATGTACAGTTCATGATCCCAGCTGACTTTTATAAATGGGATATGTCTTTAATATGTGTATTCAAGAAACTGGGAAAAGTAAAATAATAAAGCATAAGAAACTTACAGGGTAAGTTTCTGTTTTAGAGAATACCTCAGTTCATCAGCTTTTGAATTTACATTGAAATTCTGTCTAAATTGCCTCACAAGTTTTGAGTCAAATGACTTGATAGGTTCTTAAATGCATTTCTTTTCAAGATGAATGCTGTAGTGATTTTTAGAAGCCTGATTCTATTAAAAATATTCCTGATATAAGGGGTAGTTTTGGAAGCCTTTTATTTTTTCATGGTACTTTTTTCCTAAACTGGAATGCAAATGAAATATTGTCTAAATCAGTTTAGGTGATTAGGAAATTATAATTAACAGTAAATGTGTCTTGCATGCTGGCATTTTTTTCTTATCCCTCTATTGAAAAAGATTTATTATACTCAATTAAAGTGACTTGATGGCTGATAGTTCTGGTGTTTGGTTGTTCCCCCCCCCCAAAGACCCCAACCTTTAAACTATTTTTAGTTCTTTTTTTTTTTTTTTTTATAAGCAGAGACATATTGTGCTATTTTCTCTGCCCGAGGATTTTTACATCTTGAAATCAAAGTAGATATTTCTAATAACACTCATTTTAACAACAAACATTTGCTTTTATCATGTTGTTAGTTTTGGTCACTTGTAGTTAATTAAGATTTCAGACTAGAGTTGCCAATCAACATACTAAATGTACCTCTCTCTTCTGTTTTCCCAAGGAGGCACCAGGAGATTCAACACTGTGGTTGATAGCTGGTATGTGATATCTGTCTCCTGGTTTATAGCCTGGTACAATAATGTCATTGCCCCATGTGGCAAATGGTGTAAGCTATTGTAAAACTGTTTGTCTATGTGATTAAGACATTGCAGCAGTGTGCAGCACCAGCCAATTACTTTTTTAATTTAATTATAGCAGAAAAAAGAGAATAGCATAATAGAAATTCTTGTCATAGGGAATATGTAAAATGTAAATTGAAGAGCCATGAAAATTTCATGCATTGGCAGGCTGATTTGTTCTTATTTTCAACTTGTTATGAAGACTGAGTTTCTTAAATGCAATAAAACAAGACATAGCAGTGTTTAGTAATTACTTAGTTCTACATCAAAATAATTATATACAGTATGTGTTTGCAATCCACTCTGCTGCGTATGAATGTAAAAATGAACACTTCAGGGCCCATATCAATTTTGTCTTTTAGACAGTGTAAATAAAGCTGAATCTTCAACTTTCAAATTAAAACTGATAACCTTGGGCAATCAGGGCTTTTATAAAGAAGGGGAAAAAAACTTTAGCTTGCCTCAGAACAGGTTGTGTCTCTGGAATGCTTCTGGGACTAAAGAGATCAATTAAGTGTGTATAAACAAACAGTTGGAAAAAAGCTACTAAAACAACAGAGGAGAAAGCTCTCTATTGGGCTCCAGGGGCCTGGGGGAGCGAAGTTTCATTAACTGGATCTGAAGTCCTATGGCCTTCTATAAACAGGCATTAATTAAAGAATGTAAAAAATAAAGTTTCAGACCTTGCAATATGTTAATGATCATATGATTCAGGGCCTGGGAAGGAGAGGAGCAGCAGAGGTCATAAAATAAGCATGAAGCATTTAATATGAGTGCTTGGCAGGGATTTCTGCAAATTAGTTGGTTATTTGCTGGTCCAAAGCAAATTAAGGTGATTTTGCTTCACTTGCTAATTTTTTATGTGCATGCTTGGCAAAATGTTTTTCACAAATGGATGAAGGTTATTGTTAATGGCATAATGAGAAATATTAACATATTTAAATAAACCAGTGTATTCTGACATAGGCCAGAAGCACTCACTTTTACATGTGTATTTACACAGATCTTCTTCTGTAGCACAGCAAAAGCATTTTGGATAAAGTTCGTAAAAGAGCTTATGTTATTTGAGACATCCTGTTTATATATTGTATTATTTAAATCCAACTAACACCTGAAACTTTATCTTTGTGTAAAAGAACATTATCCTTCTGAAACCTTAAAGGAACACTTACAAGTTAAAACTCAATGTGTTAAAGACAATTTTTTTATTTGCATATATTTAAGAAAATCAGAATTTTTATATTCTTATTTATTATGACAAACTATTTTGTTTTCACTGCCTGTGATGTTTGCTTTTTATATCGTCTCCAGCTTTTGAAATGCCTTAAGTTATTTGTTATTTCTAGGAAAGTTAAAGTTTTTGAACACATGGGAGTATATTTGCATGTCTATTTCTTTGTCTCCCCACAGCTGTAAAATCAATTCAGGACCAAATGTAATCTCTTTCTTCCTTACTATTATGAGTAGAGTGAGAGTGATGGTTGCTCACTTCACACAGCAGCATGGTTTTTTTTTTTAGAAAAACAAAGTGCAAAACAAAAAGTCCAAGGAAAAATCACAGGACTTGAATATTCTGGATGCTGTGTAATGGAATTCTAGCTTGTGACTTGTTCAAGTAGGAGATTTTCCTAGTCACTTGTTGGTATTCTTTCATCTTTTAGTCATACGCACTACTAGTTTCTTACTTTTGACATCTGATTACTCCCTTTATTTGCCTTTTTTTTTTTTTGTTAGTTTCTGTTACCTAGTGGATTAAGAAAAGGAAGTGCTTGAGGAACTGTACAACATGTAGATGGAAGAAGCTCCGCGTCTTTAAATTCTCTGAAGTTAGGAGATGTGGCACAAGCATGTAGTAGAGGGAGGTATTATGAGTAGGAAGCTACTATTGACATTGTTCTGTTGCAGCAATTTTAGATGGACAAATTGCAGTTGAGAAAATTTCATGACTCGGTAAAATGAGCAATGATGACATCTGTGGATGCAGGTCTGTTCATATCTTTGCAGAGCCTTTAGGGAAATAAATATCTCGGAACATTCGGTGAAGTGAAGCTCACTCAATAAATCAACCTGACACAATAACACTTCTGGCACATGAGCTCTACTTCTCCTCAGCACCACCTACCCCTCTGTGTTCCTGTGCTACCAAATGGTGTCTCCCTACAGGCCTCTAAATCAAATCAGAGCACACAAATACAGTGAGAATTTATTGGGAATTGGTTTTGTTCGGCAAAAACATTACTTATTAGATGAACAGAAATGATAAATTTTGACCCTTTAAGCACTGAGGAAGTTTGGATGCCTTTCTTAAGTAGAAAAGGGAAGATAAACTTTATGCTAACTTACAGAATGGAGTTGCAATAAATGAGAAGGTAAGTTTACAGTATGGTTTATCAAAGGGAATATCTGAGTTCCCCAAATGGGGTAAGTTAGCTTTTGAGCTTTTTAATTAGTTGCTCTATTTAGGAGATAGAACTAGGATTGACAAAGTTCCTGCAATGGGAATAATAAACATATCACCCTGTTGCACGGGGGCAGTACAACAAGGAGTGTCCCAACCAGTTCACAGGTAGATGCTCATAATACTTAAACACATTATTTCTATGGACTGAAGTTTGAATGTGTAGAATAGTGTATTCTGTCCATTGATTAGAGTTTCTAGAAGCAGATGGAAAAAAAGAAAGGGTTCGATGTTTTTTCTCTTTAGAGATTTGGAACAGAAACATTTAGAGTAAATGAAGAGACCCTGGGTTAAGTAAAGTAAAATAAGGCTCAGTAAGTAGTTTGGGTGAAAATGTATCACTTGGCTGGAAAAAAAAAGTTTGTGGTATGTTAAATCTTTGCTTTATTCTGAAAAGACTGAGTATTTCTTAAAATTACAGATGTTTCCTGGAGGAGTTGTAAACTGAATTTTTCATGAATTTAAGCATACATATATGCATGCATGCATAAAATTATATGTTGTAAATACGATATCCCTATGTACAAGCACTTAAAATAATTAGGGAGGATTGATTTGCCATTAGGAGTTGTTTGACAAAATAACTTTCTTATTTCACTGTGATGAACTTGTTAAACTCTCAATGATATAAGAAGTAAACCGATGTACAAAAAGGCAGTTATTTAACATGTCAGGAAAAGATGAGGCCTTATCGTTCTGCTGTTTTGCCCTCCATCTAAAAAATCTAATATCCTTTTAGATGATTATCTAATTAATAAGTTTTCTTTCTAATTAGGTTGAAATTGTAGCATTTCATGAATGTCCCTTTACTAAGCAAGACACTTCTTAGAATACCTCTGCTCTGGGGAACATGAAATATCTTTTCTTGAGGGAATTTTAGCAACCTTAAGATTGTTAAACTGGAACATCTGATAGATTTCTGATTGAAATGCCAAATGCAACTTTACAGAAGTGGATTTAAATCTGAACAGTATTTTACATCCTATCAAGTTAAAATACAGAGATGGTGTAAATAATTTTTTTTTTCCTTTTATATTTCATTTTGAGCCCAGGAGAGTAAGCTAATGGACTTGTTCTCTGTATTTTGCTGAAGATCTTAAATTCCAATATTTCATTTGTTTATACTGAGCCAGGAGCTGTTTATAGGAGTTTTTTACAAAATATGATGTCTGTCCCTCTATCTTTTTTATAGGAAAGGAAGGTTTAAGGAAAAGAAATGTTAACAAATTGGGTCTTATATTTCACCACAGTTCTGGCAGAACACCAGACTTTTCTGTACATCAGTTGTCCTGCTTGAAATTTCTTAAAGCAAGAAGAGCTGTGCAACCCACTAAGTGGAATGCAGTTGTGTTGTTTGTACTGTTAGACTTTGATTCTGCTATCTGGAGAAGTATAGTGATAATGAAGACTTGTGTAGCCCAGGCAGTTTTTGTTACTTCAGGATAATTTTACAAAGCTTCTGTTCTGTTGGTTGGTGTGAATGCAATTGCATTGGTGTGAAGGTGACAAAATGATCCAAGTTTTATATTGGGAACCACTGTTGCTTTGTCAGTGTGAATTCTTTCATTGCATTGGGATTGGTGTCTGATCTTGACCATGCTCCTATTTTTGGTGCAAAGTTGAGGTAAAAATAGTTATCTTGCACTATTGGTGAGATATATTCTTGAGAAATGCTAACCCAGTCAGTGGCGATTTTGTGAATATATGTCAGGTAGAGCAGGCTTTTAATAAAACTTTGGCAAGGAGTAATAGAAATTCTAAATGTAACCAATGTGGTTGCACTTGTTTGTGTGAAGACTTAAACTGATGAATGAACGTAGGTCTTGAGATTGGTTTGATAGGCAGTTTTTCCCTTTTGTCCTGAGAGAGAAAAGAAAGGTTGTAGTACTTTAGAAGTATAGAAATATGCAAGCAAAATATAGTTATGTAGGATCAGACTGTGAAATAATTTTTCTGGGCAGGTGGGGGTGTACATAGAGATGTGCTGAGATGGCAGCTCCTTACAGGGGTAAGGGCTGTGATTTGGTCCATTGCCTTCACTCAAAGCTGCGTGTTCCCTCATGCAGGAAGTCACTAAATCAAATTCTATGGAAGAATTTAGAAAAGGTATGAGTAATTGTGTGACTGCAATAACATTTATAGTCATGCGTGTTAAAGTACAGACAATCCAATCCCATGGTTCAGGGTATAAAATTAAAATGATTAGGGTTCTGGAAGGAATTTCTCCCCACCTGGCAGTACACAACTGACTGCACCCTGAGTTACTGTTGTTTCTTGGAGGCCCAAGGAATTTACTGGTCTCAGTGTGGCTACATTTCATAGGCTATCTACATTTGATAGACCAATAGCCCAAAAGCTGTGGTGGATTTTCTACTGTTACGCATCTGCCTGTTGGTGTCAGCTACTCTTCTAAGTTGGCCTAATGTAAGCTAGCATGACTGTCAGTAGGGTTTGGACCAGGGGACAACCAGAAATCTTTTCTGATGTAAATAATTTATGACTGCATGTTTCTGGAGAGTTTTTTGGGGTTGTTTTTTTTTGTTTTTGTTTTTTTTTTTTTCCCCAGTATATAGTATAATGGGTATAACAGTATGATGCCATGAAAACTGGAAATTCCAAATAATCAGATCACAACATAATTTCTAAAAATGTATTCTTCCTTGGTCCCTTCTTTTTCATCTTTGTACATTGTTGTGCTTCATCTTCATGCTTCATCAATTGTTTTGTTGTATCGGTCATTCAGCAAAATTTCCTACTGAGACAGCTTTGGCTTTTAAAGTTAAGTTAAATTTTCATTCCTTATAAATTTTTCTTACATTTTCTTTGTTGAATGTCTCATACACACATGGAGCAAATATTTTCTTTTTCCCTTTAGAAAAAAACTTTTAAAGTATGTTCTATAGAATTATGAAGTTGTCCTTTCTTCCTATCCCATCTTCAGGATTCCAGAGTGTCCTCTTACAGTTTTCATATCTGAGACACTAAACTTAGTCAGCACCTATCATTCTCAGTTATGGAATAAAGCTACCCTCAGAAATTACTGAAAGGTATAGCCTCAACTAGGAGCTCCATTTGTTTTTCTTTTACACTGGTTGAAAAAAAAAAAAAAAAAAAAAGGTCTGTTTCAAATCCTATTTGTCCCTTATCTCTGTTTGTTCAGTTGTTTTTAATATCACGTACTGAAAGAATTTCAATAGCTGTTTCACCATGAAGTCATTTGTTATCCTTCAGCAGGCCTTTGCCTGCTGAATTGTAAAGCAGCCTCGACTATTTGCATCCTCCAGATGGAGCAGCATATAAACACTCCCAGATATTTCTGGTAAGTATGAAAAAATATCTTATTTGTCCTTTCTGTGAATAAATAAGAAAATGTCAAATTTTATAGACTAATAAATTTGTATGCCGGCACTGACATTGAATCTCTCATGGCCTGCAATGTCACAGACCCTGAGAAACACAATTTTTTTGTTTTCAAATGTATACTGAGTCAAATAGAAGCTCAATAAAAAAGCCAGGGAATTTGATTGCATTGTTTATGTCTGCCCAGTAGTCTAATTCAGTTGCAATTTGCTATGAGGAAATACAATTTACATTTTTCCCAGGCTTATTGCATAAGCAATCACTCACATATACATGCATGAGTGTATGTCAAGGAGAACTCAAATAATGGGTTAAAGTGTCATTTAATATATTCTAATGTCTGTTTTTATAATGAATGAAAAACTTTGCTGTATTTCAATGCATTCTCCTAGCTACTGAAAATTAATTCAAATCTTATCATTATTAATATTTTTTTATTCCTCTCATTTACAACATATCCTAAATCTCAATTGCTTTGTGATACAAATGTATGTATCAAGTATTACCACATGCAGCAGTTCCAGACATCACTGCAAGTCTCCATTTTAAATTCTGGTTTAGTTCCTGAAATTAATCTCAATGAGAATTTTAATTTATGTATTTCTAATTTTAAACAGAACACACAATAGAATAACTTATAATGCTCATGCTCATCTAAATAATGAAGCCTGACAGTATCCTCTGTGGTTGAGTAATAGGCTTTTTATATTTGCTAGTTTTCATAGTTTGTTTTTTGGTTTCTTTCTAAATTAGATTCAGACTTTTTGAAACAGAATAAAAATATACATAGGACATAAAAGTCAATGACTGTATAAAGTATTAGGGATTGAATTTAATTCACTGTATTTACACATGATAAAATACTCCTTGATTGAATGCCTACTGATTATTTTCTGAACTGTTTGATTTTCAAAACAGAGTTATAATAAGTCGTATGCAATATTTATCTTGTTTCATTAGTGTCGTTAAACGGAAATTAGTGCGATTTACTTGCATTTTCCAGCACCAGTCTAATTCCTTGAAAATTAACTTTATGTAGTAGGTTTTTACCCAACTGAAATGAAATGTTTAAAATCAATATTGGAGTGTTTTTTGAAATAGTGCCTAGTAGCAGCAACAGCTCATCAGAGGGGATGGAGGGGACACTCTCATATGCTAAGAACAAACATACGTTTTCTCTATAATGGCTACTGGACAACTTTTTCATTCAGGACATGTTGCTGCAGTTTCTCTGGGAGAAGGCTGCAGAAGATACACAATTTGTGTATATGAATATAAGATAAGCTTCAATTTGTATTTTATGTAATTATGTCTTCTTTGATAATGATAGCTGATTTGCCAAGATTTAGGTCATAACTGCTTTCTTTCAGTTGTGTGTATCCTTATGTAAATAAAAAGCAAATAAGATATATATTAAATAGTCAGTCCTGAAGTCCTGTCTGTCTTAAAAGGCTTTCACATGAAGCCAAATAAAGCTATACAGATCTTGCAAGTCTTTTTGCAGATAAAACATCCATTTGCTTAAATATTTTTCCCAAAATAACAACTGCAGTGTTTGCTTTATCATCCTTATAAGATAGGGTTATTATTGTTACTTTGATAATAAGACAGATATGATATAGAACAGATACTGTCTGGAACTTTTTTTTCCTCCTCCTTTGATAATACCTTTTAAAAAAAAAAAAAAACCACAGTGTACTCTTTACTTGATAATGTCGTATTATTACAAACAGTAAAAGAGAGGAAGGCTGACAGCAGACAAAAAAGACTGGAATTTGGCATATTCTGCTGTACCAGGACTCTAGCTGAAAAAAATGGGGCATTTTGAGGGTGATACTGGGAAGAAGAAAGGATCGCTGAATTCAATGGGTTGCTTTCCAGTGACATTGGAAAACTTATAGATGGAAGCTGATTTTGAAGTCCAACACAATGTTATCTTCCAGTTTCTGCAGAATAAGCAGCAGATATGGATAGAGTCCCTGATAATACAGTTCTTGTGAGAGACAGTCTGCTCATTATCACCCAGAATAGTCTGATAGTGGGATTTGTCTCACTAACTTTGGTCATCTTGAAATTAGTCATCTAGTCTTAGCTAGCCATCTGGATTCTCTGAGGTCATGGACTCTGTCTTTAATGGAGAGAGACAGTCTCAGAGGTTGTTGTAAGACAGTTGTGATGAATTGCTTTTTGGGGCTGCTTGTCTCCTTCCTCTTCTTCTCTCTACTTTTTGACCACAGAGGGAATTTAGGTGACTAACTTGGACCAAAAGCTTTAGATTTTCATGGATCTGCCCTAAGCATCTAGTAGACGCTTGCTGGTGAGAGATAAGTCATCACTTGGGGTGCCTCTCCATTAAGTTGAAAGGGAGTGCAGGCAGATATCTTAATGGGGTGAAATAAAAGTTTCTGAAAATAGATAAGAGTATTATGTCAGGCACAAAATTCTTACTGACTGGATTTATCCACAGTTTCAAGCTTCTAAAGTTTTCAAGTAAAAGCAAAGGATCATTCATGTTATGGCCAACAATCATCTTCAAGATATCTCAGCAGAAAAAGACCGTTTCTTTTTCCAAAACACTTTTTTATGTTACTTGAAATGTATTTGATTCACTTCAGTACTCTAACTGAAGCTTCATCTTCCTTTCTTTTTTCAACATGCAGGTTTTCCTTTTCCGGGTCATATTCAGTCATTGTTTAATTCATACAGGTCCCAGCAAATTGAATGTGACTTTGATGATATTTGTCACAAACTGCTGCTTAAAAACAAGTACATAACAAGGCTGTGTACTTCTTATCGCTCAATACATCCAGTTTAGTATCAAGACTGGGAAAGCCTCAAAGGTTTGAGGATGGGTAGTATGTGCTAATTTTGAGATACAGAACTGTTAACATTGATGGCTTGATGTAAAGACAGGCTACTTCTTTTCTGAGTGATTGGTGTCCTCAAACAAAATGTAGTATGGAATTAACAGAGGATTGTGCTGGCCTGCACAGAGAGTGAATGCACTGAAAATTGTATGTTTTTTCATGCACGTCCTGAAACCATCCTAATTATCCATACCGTTAACATGTGTTTATTTAAATGAGGACAGAGGTGAAGAAAAATTAAAGGTGTGGACTGAAAGTAGGCCAGAGTGCTGCTTTTTCTTGAGATCAGTAGTTAAACTTCCCTTGACTTCAGTGAGATCAGGAATAGTTGCATTCACATTAAATGCGTGAGATAGCAATTATCATATTTTTTGTGTTGTGTATTTGAACACATAACTTGCTTGCATGTCTCCTGATAAAACGTCAGCTAGCTAGACTCACATCGCTGTGCTTAAAGATCTTAGTTTTATGTTTCTGAAAATGTCATCTATTCCTTCAATCACTTGTAAGACCCCTGTAATCTCTTTTTAATGTAAGCGCGCTGGAGTTTTCCCTTTTGTTTGCTGCCCTTGCATTATTTACTTTGATCCACTGTGAGAAAATCTGAAAGTGTGTTGTCCTAAATGCTAGCATCTCACCAACAAGATTTGAGGCCTTGTACTTCACATTGAAGAAAAAGGCTCTTGTGTGAAGACGCAGGTTTTGTTTAGCTCTCTGTCCCTGGTGGGAGCCTTAATTGCATTTTCTCTCTCACACAGTGGCTGGCTAAGGAGTGCCTGCCTTCCCTGCTGATGCTGGAGTTTTCAAGCTCTATTACTCTGTGACGGAGAAAATTCCTTGGTCCAAGAAGAAAAGACTCAGATTTAAAAAAAAAAAAAAAAAAAAAAAAGTGTTTAAGTATTGTCAGTTTACCATGTGTGGTAAACAGAACAAACAATAGAGTTGCTTAACCTTCCTCCCCACCCTCTGAGACTCCTCTACAAGTTTTGTATGACCTACTTTATAGAAATCGCATCATATTTAGAATGTTAAATATTATGGAAAGTATAATTCCCTAGGGCAAATAAATTAGACTTCTTGGGAAAAGGGGTAAACAGAAAATTATAAATGCTTTCTGTTCTCTTAATCTGTGCCAGCCCATTCTAATGCATATTTTATAGCTTTTAACTGGGGTTAAAACAAAACAAAAAGTACCCAATTCATTTTTAAATTCTATTTCATTTACATTGGGAAAATCTTTGTGATTTCAGACGTTACAAATAAATATTTAATATTTGAGCATGGTTGTGACAGAACTTCTGATAAAGTAGAGGAGAAGCTTTGCAACATATTTTAAATAGCAGTTAGGACTCATTTGTGCTGCATGTTTCCTAACACACTGTGTGCTGTGCTGCAGTGTGCACTGGATGGGCCTCTCTAGAATAGCTGGGAATAATGTGAAAAATTAAGGGCTGTATCATTTTAATTTGTGTGAACATGCTTCTGCATGGAAGCATGCTAATATTCAAGCAAGCTTGTATATTTTTAGTAGTGTTACGCCTGCATGTGTTTATGACAGCTTGGTGATTTTTGCACTTTGATCTGTGTATTCATGTCCCACTTAAAAATTCCATATTTTGGAAGGCAAAAACCCCCTTCCTATGGCAGGGGAAAAAAGACTATATTTTTTTTCCCCCTGAAATTTTGACATGTTCTTCATCAATCTGTGGCTGCTAATGGTAAAACAGTGATGTCATAGGTAGGAGTTTTTATTTTTTGCATTGGCGTTCAGCTGTAAAACCTTTTTATATGGAAGTAGCTTTTGCCTTGCATGTCTGTGTACTCCTTCCCTTGGGATTAAAGTCTACAGAATATTAATTCTGGAATGATTAAAATACGTACTTATATTTTTAATCTTGGTTATTCCACAATCATTAAAACCTTTGTGCAAAAACTTATTCAAATTTTGGAAAGCAGATTTAGGTTTTTGGTAGCCCAAAATATCCCTGACTGCTAAGAAAGTTTCTGATGTACAGATGACACACTCCACTTTGTACTTTTCACTGGTAAACTTTTGTTTGTCTGTTTCTAAGATCTTATAATTCTTAAACACTGTGTATATTAAAGCATTATCTCAGTGTACATCTTGACACTAGAGATCACCCTGGATGCTTTTGATAAACTCAGGTGTGAGGCTGTTAAAAGGATTGTGAGTTGGGAAGTGGGAAGAAGGGCTGAGCTCTAAGAGTTCACTTCTGTGATTAGTCTCACAGAACTTGTTGAGTACCTTAAAAGATCTATCTGTTTTTCTGGGAGAAAGTAAGTTTCTCTTGTGATTTGGCAGGTCTGTTTTGATGCAGAGAGGCATTTTAGAGGCATCTTTCTACAGAGATGCCTAGAAGAATCCCGGAAGAATCTAGCTTCAGAAATAGTTCTGGAAGGAGCATAATAATTGTACATTTCTTCACTTCACTGTCCTTCCTACTCAGAGGATGGATGAACTCAGAATCATAGAGTCATTTAGGTTGGAAAAGGCCTTTAACATCATGTTCTGTTGTTAACTGAACACCGCCAAGTCCACCACTAAACCATGCCATTTGGCATCACATCTATTAATCTTTTAAACACATCTGGGAATGGTGACACAATGACTTCTCTGAGTAGCAAATTCTTCCAATTCTTGACAACACTTTTGGTGAATAAATTATTCCCGATGTCCAATCTAAACCTCCTCTGGCACAACTTGAGGCCATTTCCTCTTGTCCTGTCACTTGTTGCCTGGGAGAAGAGACTTGACACCCGCCTCACTACAACCTTCTTTCAGGTGGTTGTAGAGAGGAGTAAGGTGTCTCCACAGCCTCTGTTTCTCCAGGCTAAACAGCCACAGTTCCCTTAGCTACTCCTCATAACACTTGTTCTCTAGACCCTTCACCAGCTTCGTTTGCTTTCTTTGGACATGCTTCATCACCTCAATGTCCTTCTTGCAGTGAGGTGCCCAAAACATAATATTGGAGCTGTGGCCTCACGGTGCCACATACAGGGAGACAATTACATTCCTAGTCCTGCTGGCCACACCATTTCTGATACAAGCCAAGATGCTATTGGCCTTTTTGACCACCTGGACACACTGCTGGCTCATATTCAGCTGGCTGATGACCAATGCTCCCTGGTCCTTTTCCACTGGGCAGTTTTCCAGCCACATGTCCCCAAGCTTGAAGTGTTGCATGGGGTTCTTGTGACCCAAGTGGAGGATCTGGCACTTGGCCTGGTTGAATCTCATACCACTGGCCTCAGTTCTCTAATCCAGCCTGTTCAGATCACACTGTAGATCCTCCCTACCTTCAAGCAGATCAACACACCTGCCTAACTTGATATTGTCTGCAAACTTATTTAGGGTGCCCTCAATCCCCTCATCCAGATCATTAAAAAAGATATTAAAGAGAACTGGCCCCAGTACTGAGCCATGGGGTATATCATTTGTGACTGTCTGACGACTGGATTTATCTCCATTCACCACCACTTTTTGGGCTTGGCCGTCCAGACAGTATTTTATCCAGTGAAGTGTGTGTCCATCCAAGCCATAAGCAGTCAGTTTCTCCAGGAGAGGGCTGAGGGAAATGATGGGAAATGATGTCAAAGGCTTTACTAATGTCCAGGCAGACAACATTCCGTCATCCACTTAGTGGGTCATCTTGTCATAGAAGGAGATCAAGTTAGTCAAGCAGGACCTGCTTTTCATAAATCCCTGTTGACTGGGCCTGATTGCCTGTATGTGCTGCATGATGGCACTCAAGATGATCTGCTCCAAAACCTTCCCCAGCACCAAGGTCAGATTGATAGGCCTGTAGTTTTCTTCATGTTTTAATTCACAGAGATACCAGTTGTTAGAAAGGTGTCTCTGCAAATATTAACACTTGATACAACATCTGGATGACTTGCATTTGTTCATGTAGCATTCAGATGATGCTTAAGATAGTTCTTTGTTTACTGAAAATGTATTTGAATAGATCTGAAATAGTCTATTCTTCATGATCTGCTATATGTTTCTAGAATGTACAGAAAGACCAGTTCAATTAACTTCCCATTACATTAGGAAAAAAAAAGTTAAAATCTTCTTTTTTTACTAATTCCAGTCATTGCTAAATATACACATAGTAGAAGAATTATATACTTAGTATATACTTAGATCTTTTTCTTCTCAGTTTTCTGGTCTCATATGTAGTTCATCTAGTTTTTCAGCCTTCATTTTCCCCCATCGTGTCATGCTCGTATCCATTCCCATTTATCCCGAACCTCAGTGAATGTGGTTTTGAAGACAGTGAACATTTTCACCGAGGCTTTAAATTGGTTCTGTGATACTCATACAAATAGCTTATTGTGTAGATCCTTCTGTCTTTCCAAAGTATTTTTAAGAGTCTTAAGTCCAGTCTGAATGAAGAAAGATATCTTTCTGTTGTATGAAATATATCTTAATTATATGGAAATAAAAAGGAGGTTCTTTTACATATGTTCCAATATGCTGGTGGAAGACAGCTAACAGCTTGGTGTTCTTTCTTTCTCCTAGTTAATTCATTTTAAAGTAGAAAAATAAAAAAGGAAATCAGTTTGTTGTTAGTGTCAGTGTCCTTTGTTCGTTTGTTAAAGTTTAGAAGGTCCCAGAAATGTGTCTTATGAAGAATAGTTACATAAAAGGAATCCTGTTTATCAGATGAGTCATGTGCATTTCCATTAACTCTTTTTCTTTTTCTTTTTTTTTTTAAGAAAATAAAATTAATCTGAATTGTATAATTAGAATGTTGCTGTTATATTAACAAATATTGTAGTGTAGATGCTTCTTTATCCATCACATGGAAGTTACACCTGATTAGAGTGTAGAAATCTCTTCCACTTCTGCTATGATGATGATTTCCATGTTTTTCTTTGTTCAGATCCCATTCCCTGAACAGGACATAAAATCCAAACTATACCTGTAATTTTTTTTTTCCATTTCCATGTGGAAAGGTGCTTTCATCAAACCTATCCTAGAAGAACATACTAACATTGCTTACTCTTTCATTCAGTTGTTTTTCTGCTATTCCATTTAGATGTATTTCAAGTTTTTATTTATTATAGTATTATAAATAAGAAATTATTAACCAGAATAGCAATACTGGGATCAAAAGGATGGTCAACCACAGATCTGCAATGCTGGCATGGAGAAAGCTGCATAGGAAGCTGCCTATATACCAGTGAGAACGCTCATAGTGTACTGAGACATTTTACAGCTTTTGTGTTTCTTTATTCTTTTATTAAATGTAGATGAGTCTTCAGGTTCCTTACTGTGAGTAAAAGCAACTATGCCCCAGATTAACTGCAGCATTCAAATAGAAAGAGATAATATTTTAGGAAGCACCTAAAATTGAAGACAAGGTGGCTTTCATGAGCAGCTCAGCACTTAAACATAGCTTTAAAATTTAACATCTGGTGGAATGCTGAGTATGTATTTTGAGTAATGTAGATCTGGAAACCTTTCTCATCTGTGGCTTTATAGGCCACATGACTAAGGGAATGGTGCTAGTTGAATTTTCTTCATCCCAGTTTTATAGAATCCCGGAACAGTTGTGTGAATATGGATATCTGATAAGAGTGTGCTTCTAATAATAATAATTTTAATAATAGTAATGTCTTAAGTCATTAACTATTGCCTGTTTACTTGTAAGGAAGTGACTAACCCAATCTCAGTTTTGCTCTCCCTTTACATAATTACTTGTTGGAAGGGCTATAATTTGGTAAGAAGAGAAAAAAGACGTGACTTGACACCGCTCCTCAAAAAAGGTGGGTGGAACTGAGACTGAGGGCAAATGTCTGTTGCTCCTTTTTGTCTTGTGTTACCTTATTTTGATTCCTGTTTTAAGCATTAACCTTTGAAGACTACCTTTGCTGATATCATCTGTTTGTTTCTGCTGAGTCAGTCTACCATCTTATAAAATTTATGTATACAGAAACTCATGTAACCAAAGGCACTGTTCTGTTCTAATTGAATTCAGTGGCAGATCTCTTGACAATTTGATTAGTTGGTTGAACTGCAGAAAACAACATCTTCCACTTTTTGTAAAAGAAATTCTTGCAACCCTTTTCTTTTTCTGCTTGGTTTGGCACCTTGCATCTATCTAAGGAAAGATGGCACATTCACATAGCAGTATGCAATAGGAGTTGATTGTCTATGTCCAGCAGGATATTTATTCCAAGGATTATGAGTAGATATAGCATCTAGTCAGTTTTTGTATAGGTAGATTACAAGTCTTTGAGGGGAGAATGTTTGTCATAAATATGTGAAAGACTTTTCTAGCTGAATTATAGTATCAGATTTTAAATGCTGAATCATAAAATCCATGGTTAAAAGGACTTAGAGTAATGATTTTAATCCTTCCCTTGCCCAAATATGTGATTCACTTTCCTAGGCCATTTGTGAAATATTTGTGTGACCTGTTTAATACAAACTGATGCAGCAGAGCTATTTTAAAATATGCTGGATTTCTGAAAGTTAACAGTTGGTCTTCAGAAAATGACCTACACATACATAAATACATAAAAGAAGAATAAGTAGGTTGACTTAAAGTTCAGATTGTAGGAGTGAAAGAAGTATTTTCTTCTTCTGTTTTTCTGACCTTTAAGTTGCATTATAAAAAATATTACCGAATGAACTTCATCTACTACCTAAAAATGCAGAGGCATACATTAGGTTAAATTTTTAATCTGTAGATGATTTTGTAGGACACAATTAAAAATTATGCTTTGTGGACTTAAGAGATGATTGCTGTGAAAGAGGTGCTCGCTTTTAGTAATTATTTGACCCTGGGTTGACAAAGGCTCCTTGGATAGCCATGTGTTTATGTCCTGCTATTGTAAATACATCCATAATAATCCTTATATAAACTTCTAGTTTCCAGCTAAATCTATCATGGAGTGAGAAATTTGAAGTTGGTTAAATTAGCTTCCTTTTTCGGTCAAACTTGCCAGCTCATTCGAGAGCAGGCTGTCAGATAACCTTAGGAAGCTAAAGAAAAATTGCTACAACAACTGTTAATTTATTGTAGAGATATCACATTATGTGATTGAAGGGATATTAGCTGTAACTAGCGAAAGATATATTTTGTAATGTAACGTTGCTTTAGGGTCATAGGTACCTCTGATGGTATTAGCTTCAACATGCGAGGAAGTGAGGATCCTTTGAGATACTCATATCATAATACAGTTGGCTCAGTAGCTCAGAACATAACTTTCATTTTCATCTCTTTTAAAGTCTTGGATGTTGAATTCAAATTTTTGGAAAAGTGTTTCAAAAATGTTTCACAATGTGGTGATACTTAGTGCTTAACAGCATTTGATGTTTTGTTCCTG
Organism: Megaceryle torquata; assembly: GCA_024611175.1. Lineage (NCBI taxonomy): Eukaryota > Metazoa > Chordata > Aves > Coraciiformes > Cerylidae > Megaceryle > Megaceryle torquata. The sequence continues at coordinate 16,790 of JANIJG010016694.1, read as the reverse complement.
GCAACATTAAGGTCTTTGTGGAGAACTCAATGATGTTTACTGTGCTGATCCTAAATGTAAACTTGATTGAAAAGAAGGTGGTTTAGATTGCAGTCACTGTGATTTTTAGCACTATATTTGATGTATTACAGACTACTTAATTCTCTCTTTAGAAAATCTTGTGTGAAATTCTTAAGAACCTTCTGCATTTTGAGGATTGTGGCAGGAACTGAACATTTTGTGTAAATAAAGATGGGAGATCAAAGAAATGCTTTTTCTTGTTGGTGTGGGATAGCTAAGGCAAATGCCTTTGAAACACACTGTCTTTCCTCTTCACACTTGTATTCCTCAGTAAGATTCTGTCAGCCAGCCAAAATAATTTGACCATCCTAAGGCATGGCTGGTAGATGGTCAGGGAAATGAGGAAAAGTAGAAAAGGATCCTCATAGCAAAGCAAAGTAAGTATGCAGACTAAGAGGTTCAGTTCTGCCAATTTTGAGGGGAATCTCCAGAAGAAGGAAATAGAGGACAGGATAAACAGGACTCTTCATAGCCTGGATCAGATAGACCCGGTCTTGTGTCCCTGATAACTCATTTCAGCTCCTACAACCTTCTGCTGCTTATTTGAAGATGATGTTTGGTAACTTAATATTTTATCCAGTGATGATAGCTAAATAATCTGTTAACTCTGATGTACTGTGGGGAGTACTGGGGTATGTATATACATAATTCAGATTAGAAAGCCAAGTCCTCAAAAGTCCCGAACACCAAACTTTGATTGCCTGTGGAGCATTCACACTAAACTGTCATTATTAGGATACTGTTTTAAATCTATGTATCATATGCTATTTTTTATTTAGCATCCCTGTCTATTTTGGTGCACAGGATGGTTGTTTATAGGAACTTTGGCTCATTTTCTGCAGGAACTGGAACAAATCAGGGACTGCAAAGAGAGAGAGGATGCTTTTGTGTTGAGTCAAGAGAAAGACACTCTGGCAAACCCAGTTTTGTCCCTGTTTCTGTCACAGACTGTGTGATGCTGAGCAACTCAATTAAAACATTTGGCAGATGGCCACTAACTGCATATAATTCATTTTCAGGGTGCTCAGCTTGAAATATGTGGGCTCTTACTTTTAGCAGTTGTTATTCTCCTTACAGCCACTGAAATCAATGGAAGCAGTGGCTGTTCAGTATGTTCATTAGCTTAGTGGAGGAACATGCATGTGGAAAAGTGAAAGTTCCTGAATCCTAGTGCCATCTTTCCCACTGATTCCCTCTGCCAAGACAGGGAAGTGGCCCTGCATTGGATTACCGACGGTTATTTTATGCTGTATGTAAAATAGTACATATAGGTATAATTAGGAAAAAAGTGTTCTTCTTTCAGTTGGAATTTGTGAAGTTTGTAATGAACATCTTACAGAAGAGTGCAATAAGCCATTTTTTTTCTCTGTATCTTGTCTGATAAATTGTGAAAAAGTAATTGCCTACTGGCTGGATCATGCATACAAAAATTACTGAATAACTGCTCCATTTGTCGAGGACATCCAGAGCAAAATCTAAACCAGCAACTTTAGAAAAAATACCATGTGATAATTAAAAAATTATTATATAATGTAACATGTACAAGGAGACATAATTCATATTATATCAGCAGCCGTCTTCTGATATTTCTCTATTTCAAAATGCTTGATTTGACAACCTGAATATCGTTCTGACTAATGTAATATATAGTATGGGAAATTAAAGTATGGCTGCAGAGCTATAAACACAATTCACAGGGTAAAAACTACTCCTATTAACATTGCAACTGAAAGATATAAATCAGTTCATAAATATGAAATTACTTGCATGCTTAGGTTCTTGCAGAATGGAGGTCTAATTAGTGCAAGGCATGATCTTGTGAAATATTGGGGTGGGAGTTGTAGTTGCACCTTCTAGGACAGGGCCATACCTTGCAATGATTAAAACTATATGTCTATTTATACCTAAGTAGAAATTTAAAAGAAAAAAATTGTTTTATTTGTATAGCATTTTCATTAGCTTACCCTAAAGATATATGCTAGATGATAATAAAGTAATAAAAGATTGTTTTCACAGCTGTTTGTCTTTGATTACATATTTCTTTGAAGTATTGCAGTAAGACAGACTTTGAACCTGGAAAGAGATCAAATAATGAATTGTTCTGCTTTGTGAAGCCTAAGAAGGGATTTTATTGTTGAAACATATAGTGCAACATAGTTTTTTTTTTCTTCTAACAGTTAAATAATGGTTGAAAGTACTATGAGATCATTACAGATGGACTAGATTAAAGAGCTTGGGGCCAAACATTAGGAACTGTGTTAGTACTAACTAAAATAATTTCTTAAGTTCTGTCATTACCAATTTATTTTTGTTAGTTTTCTTTTTGAATCAAAATAGAATTTCAAAGAAAGTGTTTTAAATCTTTCAGTTATCCATTTACTTAAAGCAAAGGATGACAGGAAACTTAATAAATGTATGAATCCTGTGGGATTCTGTTTGTAATATGGATTATTTGGCCACACTTTGTACTCTGGATAATATATTTAGTGTTAAGTCAGAGTAAAAGTAGAGCGGTGAACAAACTTCATAAGGTTTTCTAAAACTGAAAGGATTATAGCCTTAAAAATGTGACTGAGGAGTTTGAAGTAAAATATTCAATACAAAATTTGAAAGCTTTTTATATTGCTTTTGCTCAAAACAATATTATAGATGACATTAACTTCATCACCTCCCCCCCTGAAATTCATCTTGAAAGGGAGTCCTAAGTGACAGAAAAAGATACTTAGTTTATTTTTTTAAAGGCTAGTGAACGATAAAATATCAAATAATGCAGGTCAGCATTTCACATAATGTATTTGAGTTCTGACTTCTTATGTTGGAAGGGTATTTCTCTCTACAAGAAATACCTGAAAGTCTGTGATCATATATCTTGGGTATACAAAAATTTTAAGGTGTATATTTTTAAAATCCCTGAAATATTTGCAGTTTCTATATCCTTTGACTGAAATTAGTTGTTGTGTTATTTAGAACAAACTTTTGCCTCTGTGGAAGAGAGAAACCTTTCAAATGATAATTTCAATGGAAACATTAGACAAAGGAATATTGTAACTTTAGAGATTTTTATGATGAAGGTGTGTTTAAGAGATGTCACTTTGATATTTTTACATTATGTCCTACATTTGTCAGCTAAAACCAGGATATTGCCTCAATGAGAAAAAGCATGTTCTGCACTTGTCAAAAGGCAGTAAGTAATGATTAAAATAGCAGTGTGAAACGCTGGGAGATTAAAGTGATGCTAATGATAAGTGAGAGAAGAAAAGGGCAAGCTATATTTTAATCCCTGAGAGAATGGTTAATGACTTCTATTGCCTGAGATTAAACTAAACCTGTCTCATCAGCTTTTTCTGCCTGGTGAAAAAAAGCTCTCTGCACTTTAATTTATTAAAGTCTTTTAAGGAAGCACATTGATCCACAGAGGTTAAACTTTAAAAAATTGTGCAAAATACACACTAAAAATGCTTTAACAAAAGTGTGACTTTGTTGCTTTAGGCAAGCTCACAGTTTTATAAAGAATTCATTGTCTATGGCTTGGTGAATTTAATTAAGGAATATTAATTACTTAAACTGAGAGGTTTGTTCCTTTTTAAACCAGAACATTTTTTTTGCAATACTGGTGCAGGAAAGGTAGCGAGTACCCTTTGGAAGATATCAGCGGAAAGGGACAGACCAAATTATGGTTAAAATTACTGTATGATCTGTTATGCTAGATCTATCAAAAAGCCACTTTAAAGATGTTTTTCAAAATATATGTACTACATAGTATAATGTAATGAGTACATTTGTTTGTACTGAGTTATTGTTAATCCATTTCTTTTAATAATTCTTATGACTGCGAGACAGTGTTATAAAACCATCTTTATATTCAGAAGCTGCCCAGTGCAGCATTACCTTTTTAAAAAACATGTAAAGTCCTTCTTCAAATAGGAAGGGGGGTAAAAGAATTATTAATTGGAACTTTTTTTTTTTTTTTTAATACATGTGATAAAATTGTCAGGTTTGAGTACTTAGGATAAGCTACAACATTGCAGCATACTTGGGAAAAAAGGATTTTCCTCTCAGGTGGCTTTGCGAGCATTTGTCACTTTTAACCTCCATCCTTTCATTACACTTATTTCACAGAGCATGTGTATCCTTAGCCTACATGACAGACAATGGGTTTAGAAACAGAAAATAGAAAATATTCAAACAAATATGCATGGCTTGCCTAAGCCTTATTCAAGTTCCAACTCCATTTGCTTTTTTGTTTTAATTTTTTTTTCTATATAGGTAAGGACGTTGAAAGTAAACAGTGTGCTTTTGTCCTCTCTTGCAAGTTCAGTACCCTCAGTGTCTTTCTGGCTCCATACTAGGAAACTGAAACATGCATCCCAGCTTGGGGAATAAATCCAGTGCTGTGGAATACCAACAGTTCTGCTCTATATCCTTCCCGTTCTGCCTTGTGGAAAGCATTTTCCCTTTTCAAATCGCTGAACTCCTGTAAATAAGAAGCCCATTTAGTGACTATCTTATGTGATGGTTGTAATCCAGGTTATTTTTTAAAGCTGTTTTTTAAGTATAACTTGTTTGGTAAGTGAGTTTAAACTTGATTCATGCTTTGATGTTAATGAAACACCAATTTATCGGAAGGCCCTGCAGCCCTAATGAGCAGTTTCTTTAAAAAGAACATTTAATCAAGGTTTATTTTTAACTTGTTTAAACAGATCTAATAGTTTGTGCTGATTTCATTTCAGTATAATAATTGCTAGCAATCCTATTAGTAAGTCGTGGTACATGGAAGTTAACACAAATTCCATTCTAATGAGTGTAGTATAACAGCAAAACCCTTGCAGTCAAGGAAAGGTTCATGTTTGAGAGGAGTGACAGAGGCACTCGGATGTTTTGCTGACAGCAGATTATTTTTATTTTTCTAGAAATGTCAGACATGACTTGCTATTATTTAAGTGGGTTTTGTTGTTTCTGAGAGGTGAAACGTTTTCATATTAACTTTTTAAGGTGAAAGGAGCCACTTATTTCCTGATGTTAGGAAAGGTACTTGATCTGCTAGTGTAACTTATATTTGTCTTTATACTTTACTGGTACATGAGGATTTAGTTGTAATATACTGTTTTTTATGAGGATGAAGTTCCACAATCTAAAAATACAACTTGTGGCATTTATTTTAATGAATTTAAAATCTTGGAGGCAATTTAGTGTGAAAAGCAAATGAAATTCCAGCTCAATTTATAGTTAAGAAAAAATCTCTAAAAGAGCAGATGAAGCTGAAAAACGTGTGATCATCGGAAATACTATTTTTTATGATTAGCTTAGAGCTGCATCTGTATACACTGGAGATTACGTAGCCATTTTCATTGTGACTAAAGTCTTAAGTCTGAATTCTGGTTTATTGGCAAAAAATAAACAAGAAAAATAATTATTCCTTAAATTGAAAATATAAATATCCCATCAGTGTGTTCTATCTTAAATACAGTGCTCAAGCATTACTGGTTGAGTTCAGTTATTAGCTTTTAAAGTTTTTATTACTTAGTCTGACACCATGACATCTAAAAATGAGGTAGTTTGGAGATAAATAATATGGGGTGATTGAGAAGTTTAGAACCATACTAAAAAGCATTCCGATTCACTGAAGGGCATCTGTAAGTTATACATTGTTTATAGGTTTCTGGGTTTCTGATTATAATGAGAAGCCCCATGTTTTACAAGCTTTGGAGCTGGGGTGGAAGAAAATAAGTGGAGAGATTATTAATAATTAGATTTCAGTTGTGCAAGGAGTCTTGGAAGTCTTTAAAAATTCTGGGGTCCACCCAAACAGGCAACTTGTAGGGTCACTAACTTGAGCCCATCATTACATGGAAAAACTCCTTGTTATTTGAATCAGCATCTTGATGAGAAATTACTCAGTAGGATTTTTCTACATCTGGAGTCAGAGAGGGACGAGTATCTGCATTCATACCTCAGCTCTAGCTTGCTATTGTGACACTAGTGTCCTCATTTTGAAAGAAGTCACAGAATAATGATAATGATTTATTTACTCCCTCCTTTTTCTTTCTTTGCATCTCTGGTTATAGAATAAATAACCTGATTTGGTCATAGGACTTGAGTGTGTGTCTTCAATTACATACTTTCCATGTTATTTAGAAAATGACTACAATAGTCATATAACTTGTTTGTGACAACATGGGGCAAATTGTCTGACACTAATGTGTGAAGTTTCTTCTCTTGTCCTGAATATCTCCAGGATATGATTTTCCATGGCACAGCAAACTCCACTTAATGTGACCCATGTTTGTGTCACGGAAAGGATGATATCCTAGCTTTCTTGGAGAAGGAATAGTTGTAATTATTTACACATCTTCCCAATGTTGTCTTCTTGCTGGAAGGAAACCTATAAACATACAATATATTTCAAGAGTTACCACAGCTGGCGTGTCTGTGCCATGTGTGTTCATGAGGACCTGATGCTTGAGAAACCATGTCTGTGGGTCTTGCCTGTAGAATCCCTTGCTGGACTCACTCTGACTGAGCTCTTTGGTTCTCCTCAGCCTGGCACCCTCTGGCTCACAGCGAAAAGACAGGATAGACTGTTTTGGTGAGATTTTGCAGTATAGTCTTAATGTGAGAAGTTGTTGCTGAGTCCTTCTCCCACAGTTCTTAGTGGGGCGCAGGAGACCTGACTATGATTTTGGTGAGATTCTGGTGCTCAAGGTGTTCAGTGCACTAAGGAACAATTGTCTGGTTGAGTTGAACATGTGAGCAAAAAGCAGGACACCTCCACACTTAAATTTCATGATGGTATTTAAAAAAAATAAAGGAATATTTTGGAATACATATTCTTTTGGGGTTTTATTTTGGGGACCTGTTATGAAAAACCTAGCATAGATGATTGTGGGAGTCAAGGCACAGCATCAGCTCAAAGACTGCTTCATTAAGCTTCTTATTCACATTGATTTTTGAATATGAATATTGCATACCTTGAAATACTTTAGAAGGTATATATTTTTACACAAATGAAAAATGCTTAATTCTGTGATGCAAAACTAAGGTGAAGAAGCAACTTACTCTGGTTTAGGTCTTGAGTTTCTGACAAACCTTTAAAAGGGAATGCCAGTTCACATCTAAATACTCCTTTCTAATGGAAGTTTGGAGACTTCTTTAAAGATGAGGGAAATAAATCGAGACTTATCTGTTCATTGACAAATGTATGGTCTGATGAATCTTATCATTTAACTTAAGTCCTTTTTTCTGCCTTACTAAAAACAAACTCATGCTATTTGTACTTAATGCTGATACACACTGCACTCTGAATACTAAGTTGGAATGTATTTACAAATGTGAAAGAACCTGTGGTCCTTTCATGCATCAGGTTGTCATAGAAACTAATTAACTTTCATTTCTGTGTCAGGGCAAAGTAGTGTGATGCAGATAAAAATTGGAGTTCAAATATCACATTGATGAAATTGGAGAAAAAGAAAACATCAAAACCTTCGGAATTCCTGCAGGACATGGGAATGCAGCATACGTGATGGGAAGTTGCAGTGATAAATGCCTTATTTCACCAGATCTTTTTGCATAATCTGCTGCTTCAGAAGTGCTTGGAATGTTACTAAAGTAACAAACCAGTACAGTTTATGTATGTTACAATTGTGTATGTATGTGAAAATGTATCTGTTCAGGAAGCATGTATATGTGCACATAGAGAAGTGAAATGCTTATCAGAAATGGTGTCTAAAACACAAATGGCAATTACAGACTACTAACTGCTAGAAAAACTTTAAAAAACTTAGAGTATAATCTTTGTTTTCTCAAATGAATTAAGCTGATTTCTCTCCAGTTAGTTTCTCTGTCTCGGAGTTATTATAATTTTACGTGAAATGTGAATACATTAATATTTTAACTGTGAGAGGTATACTTTGACTGGCTTAAGTGGTAAAGGAATGTGATTACAAGATGATTTATTGGAAGTCATTAAAAATGATTTATTAAGAGAAAAATGTTGTGTTACTAAAGTTTTTTTTTTCCCCTCTGCTGACGATAGGGTGATGCTGTCACACTGCCTTCTTCAGAAGAGGAAAGCAGCCTGCGCTGCAAAAAATCAGGAAAGCATTTTGCTTTGTGGGTTACTGGCATGAATAGATTGTAAGGAGAGTGGCCAGCTTGCTTTTACAACAGAGATGTAGTGAGCCTTGTCCTCTGGCGCAGATTCGCTCTTAATAGGTCCCAGCCTTATGGGGAAGAGTGTATATGCATCTAGTACAACCAGTGGGGCTGGGCAGCAGTTTCACACATGCTTCCAAGAGCAGTGGCCAGCCTGTGCCACTCTTGTTGCTGTGTTGTTCAATTTTACGTGTTACTGTGGTTTGTGGTGCTGTGCTATGAATCAGATTAGTAATTAATCCAGACTAAAATATTTTTTCCCCGCCTCTCCCTCCTTCCCTCTCCTTCTCCACCTCAGCCCAATTGTGAGAAGGGTCATAGAAAGAATGAGTTGGAGGGAAGGGATGGGCCTGTTATGACTGTAAAAGTGGTGGCTTTCTTTACATTACATTTCTTAGATGGGGAATGGAAGAAAAGAAACTTAAATCTGTAGTGGAGTGGGTGCAATTTGTACTTTAATGAATAGAAGACTTCTTGCTCTTGCTTGTTCTCCCAGTTTGGAGTACGAACTTAAAAAGAGTTGCTAATATTGCTCTTAGTAGAAGGAAGGATAGAGGAAGATGTGCAATTATACAATTTTACTACAGTTGATTCCTTTGCAGAGGAAGAAAGGGGAAAATATTTTTGTAAATGATCATGGCAAAGCTAAAGACGATCATTGAACTTGATTATTTTTCAGCTAAGGAAAAAATTGTGTGCAGATAGGGAGTGGGGGGAGAAAGACGGAAGACAGAAATATAGATAGAGGGAAAGAGAGAGGAAAAGAAAGGATGGAGAGGGAGTGGGAGAGGGGGAGAGGAAGAGGGAGGGGGGAGAGTGAAAAAGA
>JANIJG010016693.1:18323-56489 GCA_024611175.1 Megaceryle torquata | reverse complement strand
GTTATTTTATGTCGTGCGTGGAATAGGAGTTGCGTTCTGGGGGACGTGGCAGAGCGTCTGTCAGGCGTTTGGGTGGGGGGGGGGGGGGGGGGTGGGTGTGACACGACAACAAACAAAAAACTGAAAAAAATGAGAGACTGTGGCAGATTACGGACAACAAACCTGTTTCAAATCCTTTTACAGAGTTCATAGTTTTCATAGACACAAATTTAGAAACACAAAAGGGAGACTCTCTTTAGCAATGCTCTTGAATTTAGTAACAGAATCGCAGAAAATTTGAATAATTGAATCTAGCAAAGAGCTTAAATATTTCTCAGTATTTGTATTATTGTAGTTAGAAACTACAGTGAAGGATCAGAATAATTTTGTGATGTTTGCTATAAAGGTATGTGATAGAGAGTCCCTGCTATGGAAATCTCCTTGCTGGTTAGAAATAGCACTGGTAATTTTTTTTTTATTTATTCTCAGCTGTGATGAATATGATTTTTAGAAGTCTTCACTTAAAATGGAAGCAGTGTCATGTATACATGCCTGACTTAATCCTCCTGAATGCACGTGTTGTGTCCAAAATAGATGTGGGGATGTTACATGCATCATTGGCTTGTATATTCTAACATTTCTTCTCAGTTTAGCCACTTAGAATATTGAAAATGTGATTGTGGAAACAGAATTTTAAAGTGGTCTGTTGAAACTATGGAACTAAAGCTGTGCAACAGCAGCACTGTAATTACTACCTGTTGTATCACTTTACTATGACAAGCATTGTAACAGCAACAAAAAGAAGTTAAGGAAGCTGAAGATAGTACATTGTGTAATAAAATTTCTTTGTATTTGAGGACAAATATATTCAGCATTTAGAAGGTTCAATAGTTTAAAGTAAACACAGTCTCATTAGAAAAGAAGCTTGTCTGTCAATGTTAATGGTGGTGACAGTTTCCATAATTTTATATGCTGAATACATGCATGTAGTGGAATGCAATTTAAAAGACTTACTCTCAGTTCCAGTCACGGTAATCAAATTTTTAATTAACTTATGAATACCAACTTAGCTGATCATATTGATTTTAACATCGGGCCGCTAACGTGAATTTTGGTGCAGTAAATTCTTGTGTGTGCTTTTATCTATGCCACACAGGTAAAAATTAAGGTCATTAAACATTTTGCTTTTCATGATACATTGATGTATGTTATTTTCTAGCATTCTTGTGTCATCTCTCATTTCTTTATAATAATTAATCTTCATTAGTGGGTAAAAATTAACTGATTGTTTAGTGCTCTGACTCTCAGGTAGAGGGTTACAAACACTGTAAACCAGTACGCTCAGTATTTGTCATTCTTTCTACTAAAAGAATTGGAAGCTGTAACACTATCATTAGGCTTATATGTTGGTTTATTATTCCTTTAAGGAAATTACAAATACTTAGTTCTCTTAGAAATGGCATATTTGATGGGGAAGATATTTCAATGAATTCTTTTAAGTTATAACTAGAGCTGTTTAAGTTAGATGAAATGGTAATTATCTAATCTCCAAGAATAAGCTTTGTAACATACACTTGTAAGAGGTTGATTTTTAATATATTTTTTAAATTATTAGGAGTAGTTCTCAATGTGTCCCATGTAAACATGCAAGTAAAAATTGAAAGGAAAATGTTAGCTGGTAATACCACCCACCTCTCCCCAAAAAAGGAAAAGTTTCAAAAGCATTGAAAGGAAGCATTGATGGTGTAGGGCTGGTCAAACTGTTCCTAAAATAATTTTTTTTACATGTAAAGATGTGTTCATGCTTGCAAAGGAATGAAATTCTGTTGAATTCTTAGGGCAGCATAGCAGGAAAAGTGAAAAGCCCATATCAGCCACATAAGGATTTGTATATACATTATTACCGGAACAATATTTTGTTCCCTCAAGAAAATCTCAAGGCCCTGAAAGCCATATGGTGCTGCTGCTTACCAAGTCACATCCAGAACATGCTTATTCCTGAATACAGTAGACTATGGGGAAGGAATATTAAAGTAGCAAGTATTTTAAAGTAACTTTCTTTCTTTTCAGTTCAATTTAATTATACTCTTTACAGTGAAATTGTAGTAGCCTTTTGCTTCCTGTCTTCATTTTCTGTTTGCTAATAGTAATTTCTGTTTCCTTCAGGCCTTCCCCAAGTGCTTCCTCTCACCTAAGTTCCTTTCAGAAATGTAGCTCTGCTTTAGTAGGATGTGGAAGGCAATGTCACTAGCTTTTATCAGCACTTGTTACTTCCTGGTGTAAAGATGCAATTTGACTTTCTTGTATTGCCTTTTCACTTACAGTGGTTATACAGTTGTATTAATGTGACTTTTTTTCTAAATAAATTCTTGGGTAATGCAGAGATTCCCATGATTTGCAATGATGGGGTTGTGGTCAAGCCAGAGAAATACTCTAGAGAAAAAGATCCACCTGCCCCCTACAGTTTATTAGAGAAAAATAGCATCTGAGAAAGAGTGGGGTTGTGTGAGTCAGTAAGTGGTGTACAGTGATTCTCAGAGTGGCTAGGTAAGTAGATAACCTTTTCAAAGTGTAATTTTGGCATGTACAGTAAGGTGTTTTTCTTTCAGCTGTACACATTGAGAAGATAACCCTGAAAGGAGTACCAAGAAAAAGGGCTGACAAACATTTGGAGTACACATTCAAAGTAAGAAAATATCCTTTATCCACAGTGTTAAAGTAATTGTCTTAATGATACCCATGTACTGTAGATATATACAGCTTCTTTTAAATACCTGCTCAGAAGACAATTTTGAATTGCATTAGAGTCCTCAGAGATTCTTGCGATTACCCTGTATTTCTCTTGGATTCTGTGTGCAGATCAGGTGTTTTATGTAATTGTGGGCATAAGGTGGGAGGGTGTTAAAGCACCAGCCATAAGCCAGGTGTGTGACATCGCTTCAGGAAACTTGGCTTTTGCTGATTTGAGGTAAACATTACAAAGAATTCCAAAACTAGTTGATCGCTTGTTCAAGTGGCATAGGAGTGCAGTTCTCGTATCTTCAGCTATATATTGGTTGGAGTCATATGGTCATCTTGGGTCTCTTTCATGGTTTACCCTAAGAGGATGGCTCTTGTGGTTTCTGACAAAACAAGGAGTGAGCTTTTTTTTGGTTTGTAGTTTAAGGTAAAAACAAATGAGCTAAAAAAATGCCAACAAACTTGAAGGCTTACATAGTATAGTCTTCATCTATTATAAGAGACAGAGACAACACATAAAACAATTATGTAAGTTTTAAACAAAACTGAAACACTGCTTGATACTACTTCAAAAGAAAAGCTTTTACTATTGAGATCTGGTATTAAAAGCTGTAGGTGTTAAGTAATAGCTGCTAAGGCCATTGGTAGTCATATTCTAATTGAATCAAAGTAGTAATTTTCTTAGCAAGGACTGATTAACATTATGAGCCATTTTACCGATCAGTGTGAGTCTGGTAGTATACCAGATTTGAACATAGAGTTAAATTTTACCTTTTCCCCCCAAACTAAATAATGTTTTACATTAAACTTTATAACAAGCCATTTGACATGGCTTATGGTAGTTCTCTGAAGAGGCAAACTTAACAAATGCTATTTTGAGCTGAAAACTGATGTGTTGGTACCAAAGACTGATACTGTAATCTCTAAATGGATGTGGATTGTACTGCTTTGTCTTTTCTGGTATTACTAGAAGCTTAAAATTAGAGTTACATTTACATGTACTATATCTGGTTTTGAAGTAAAATAGTAGCAACAGCTGCCTTGTTGATCGTGTCTAAACGTTAAATTTGCAAAAAATTCCGCCCACTTCTTTTCCTAAGGACAATAATGTGGAATGCAACCTTCAGAGGCTTAAAGCTTAATTTACCCAAGTATTTCAGCCTTGTCATAGATCTTCTGTCCAAATAATCTGTGAACTGTGTAATAGGTAAAATACAATAGTAGATAGGAGAGGTGTGTACAGAATGCCCATATGTATTATTAATGTTTAAAGTCACAAACTATTTTGAAAATTCTGCACACAGATGGATTTGACAGTGGTTTTGAATTTCTTTGTTAAAGGGGGAATGTGGAGATATTCTGGGAAGTATTTGAGTAAACTTGAAACTCCTCCACCTCAGTTCTTTTAGAAAAGAGTTTCTTCTCATCTGTGCAGGTATATACTGTGCTCCTCACTGCAGATCATTTTGTGCTTGCCCAGACACTGCTTTTTTTTAAGGTTATAACAGCAGTTACAGTCATGGCTTCCCAACTGAGGGCTCCAAGAGTAGTTGGCGTTTCTGGGGACTAAGTTGAAAGCAGATGGTGGTTGAAATTATTCTATCAACTCTTGGGATTAAATGAATATTTATAATTGCCACGTCCAGTCCCATTACACCGAAACTTCCTGTGCATGTAATGGGAATCTTAAGCCTATAAGTGGCCTTAAAGCCAGTCAGCACTCATCTAACCAAGCTTACTTTTTTCCTCGAAATATGCATGTGAAGGTGCTTTTTTACTACTTGCATGTTGTGTCAGAACAATAAGCTACTGAAATTTTATACAAGCCTATATCATCATGTCTGATTCTTGAGTAACTTTAGCAACTTGCAGTACTTCTTATGAATTGCACCCTGCAACAACTTCTATGTGACCAAATAAGATTCAAGACAGAGGCAGATAAAATTATTGTATAGTTAAAATAAGCTAAGATTTTTTTTAACTTTTTTTTTTTTGGTGTGTGTGTGTGATTTCCCCCCCCCCCCCCTTTTCTCTTTTGATGTATGATAATGGCAGTGAGAGCTGAAACCAGTATATCTGACCTACATTTCTGTTCTTTGGTACCTGTTTTTTTCAGTTAATAGTGTCTGTTGGGTACAAGCCCTATAATTACAGAACATTCTGCTTGGCTTCTTTCTGGGTCAGTAAGTCAGTAATCTTCAGGGACTTCATAGAATCATTTAGGTTGGAAAAGACCTTTTAAGATCGAGTGCAACCTTACTCTACCAAGTTAAACACTAAGCCATATCCCCAAGCATCACATCTGTTTGGCTTTTAAACACATCCAGGGATGGTGACTGAGCCACCTCACTGGCATTGTACTCACCTGAATTTATTTATTTATTATATTTTTTTATTTAGACACAGATAACATGAAGGTGGTCTTTTAGTGTGCACTGAAAATTAGTATATATCTTTGAAAAAAATACACAGTTATCCCTGTTTTGCCTGGTATTTACTCATTTGCAAGTGTTAACTTTTATAGTGAGATTGTCAGATAGCTGATCTTAAGGGGTTTTTATCAAACTGCTATGATACTTGGAAAAAGAAACCTTCCTCATTCTGTTTTCCTTCCTTACTAGGTAACCTGGTCTGATCTTTCGATAACATGTGTAACAAAAACACACCAGGAGCTTCAGGAATTCCTGCTAAAAGTATGTACTGAATTATAAAAGCAGTATTTACACATCATGTTTATAACTTCAGTAGTCTAGAAGAGTGCTGATTTCTGGGATATAATTACAGAAATAAAAGCATGCTACCAGATTTTTGTGCTTCACAGTCCTATTAACCATTTAAATTATGTATATTGGGGTGGAGCAGCTTGACAGATGAAGTAGCTCAGCAGAATGTTTGGGGGGGTTTCCCAGGAGGATATAATTTGTCTCATCTGAAACTGCTCCTCTAGTTTTAATTGAACTACTGTAAAGCTATTAGATGAGTTTTTAATATTTCCCACTGAATTAATGTACAGGCACTGCTTGATTGCTTATTGGTGTCCCTGTTAGAATGACCTTAAAGAATTTAATTTCTTTTTTTTTTAATTAAAGAAGTACAGCCATGAGTATATTATTTCTCAATTTTACTGTTGTAGAACAAAGGCAGGCATATTCACTGTTGCAAGGAGTTAAATTTTAAGAAAATCTAGCAACTATTCATGTGTATAAAAAAAGTAAAAGTCTTGTTTTCCTGACTGCCACAATCTGTGTGCCCAGGCCACATGTAGACCCCATGAGTGTGATGACCTCAAACCGTGTGTTCCTTTGCCAGTGTCTTAATATTTTGTGTTCCAGCTATTCTGGGAAATTCTGTATTTAAACTCCTCACTGTCCAGGATACTAATGAAAGTTCTACTTTGGGCATGTTTTGATGGCATCTGGTGTTCTTAACTACAGTGTTTAATTGCAAGTGGAAAGCCAGTTACTGTACAATGGTCATCATCTTGTTCACTGTTTCAGTTATCAACATTACATTTTCCAGTGTTGTAGAAATGAAGCAGCGAATATGCACAGCTGCTTTAATCTAGTTGGAATATCTAGTTCCAAGAGTTTGCAGGGCTTGATCTGTGAGGATTTGAATTATGGATGGCATGTCTGGTTGTGGATAGGACGTCCCACACTCAGGCTACAGTTACCTGCTTCTGAAGAGAACCTTAAAAGAAGGACTATCCTACAGGATCCTCTTCAGCTGTGGGATGAGTGTTCAACTGTGTGCCTCCTGTTTGCCTACCTGTAAAGTAAAGTTGAACACCAGTTTCTGAAATAGACCCTCTAGGACCTACTTCCTGCCAGGAGGAGGAGAAGCCAGAAAGACAGAATCCAAAATGTTGCAGAGCTGTCCAGCTTGACTGATGGCAATTCTTCAGATATGGAGTGTTCTATATGCTGGCTTGACTGCTCTAGCAGAATATAGATATGCAGAAGATGGCAAAAAAAGAGGAAGACAACAACAGGCTTCTACAAGCTTGCTGAAGTTTTCTCTGGAGAATGTGCACAGCTGAAACATGTATTTGTTTTGTGTTGGTTTGATGGCCGTAAGCAGAGAAGAAAGAGAGATTGTTAAATAAAGTAGGATAAAACTTATACCTTGCTTTAAAAAGCACTGTAGAAGTATGAATGCTATCCAGTTCTTGTGTACTTGCATTTTGGCTTTTTGTTACTTTTATTTCCGGTCTGCATGGCATTGCTAGGTAGTACAGTCACTTTCCTAGGGACAGAAAAGAATGGTCAAAATACTTGATAGGAAATTCCAAAGTTGTAGGTGATAGGAGTAAGGCAACTGTAAAAATTGTTTCAGAACAGAAGAATTTGGTGGGGAAAAAATAAGGTAGTAAATGGGATAACTTGGATATTTTAAAGAGCACCTTAAGTGGCAAGCATTGAAAGTTCTTTGCCTGTAGGCAATTACCCTCATATGTGGAAGGACTAATAAACTTGTAAGTAACAAGGCTATCTATGTCATTACCTGCAGTTAAGTCAAGCACCTAATCTTGGGTTTGTGTCATTGCATCTTTAACTACAGAAGGAATTTAATTCCTTTTCATACAAGTTTTAAAGAAAAAAAAAAAAAAAAAGTTGTGGCTGTTTCTGGAGACAAATTGAAATATAAAACACCAGGACAGAAGGCTTGTTCATCCCTATGCTTCTGCAGTAGGTTTTTGGGACTTTGAATTAATACCAAGTAATTCTTCAGTCAGAGTTCCTCAGTAGCACATATTAAAGCTAAAAGGGTCAGTTAAGAACAACTGCTTTCAGCACTTCTTTCTGGTTTTATATATATTTCAGGTGCTATATCTCTGTACTAACGTAATACTAACAGCACCTGCCTATCTGGATTCCAGAAGTTCCTTTTATGTATGTTACCAAGCAGTTATCTATGTTAGACATAGTGTCTGTATATTAGTAAGTAGCATTTCATTCAGTGAAAGAATTAAGTAGTGCTTTGCTTTTGTACCACTAGCAAGATGTAATATTCAGCTGCCACTCTGGATTGGGTGTATTCCATATATGCAAGAGGAGGGTGCTGCTCTAGTGTAAATGACTTGGTGTTATTGATTATAACAGATGGCAGATGTTAACCAGATTAGCAATAGGCTTTTAACTTAAGGAAAAAGCTTTTTTTTTTCCTACGGCAGTTTATTTTTATTTATCCCAAAATTAAAAGATACTTTTGTGTGCATGTAATATAAATTAACAGATTTTATCAGCTTTAGTGTACTGAAGTACATTACTTGGGAAGTTTGAAGTGTGGAAAAAAAAAATCTTTGTTCTGTGGAATATTTTTCATTTAAAATAGACATGCTTTTCAGTAGCAAGAATTTTGCATTCTGAACTAGAATATCAGAAGACGTCTCTTTGTAATACAGGCATTGGAAACAGTTGTAATTTTCATAAGAAGTGTCAGTGTTAATTCCAGCTGGAGAAGGACTTGCTATTGGCTAATCTCAATATTGCCCACTGAAGTGATGATAGTGAGTATTGTGCACTTGGTTGTCCCTGGTAATCGCTTAATGTTAATTTTAGACCTACTTCCTGTCTGTGAAAGATTTAAATAAATAAATGAAATCTGTAAATTACTCTGGAAAAGAGCATAGTGTTGGTAAATTCCTGAGTGTAGCGCTTTCAAAGAGAGCTTTAAACCATTTTACACCTGGACTTGATGTGAGGATTTATAGCAGAGATTTTTTTCTAGCAAAACTAAATTGTGATGATTTGTTGTACCTTTGGTCTGTAAATTACTTTACTCAAACTGGAGCAATTGGTTCTTGTTGATACCCAAAGATGTAAAGACTGACAGTGAACAAATACAATGTTTATAATGTCAGCTACTCATCTTTTATATTCCCCTTTTTCTCAGCTTCCAAAGGAACTGTCTTCTGAAGCATTTGACAAGACTATATTAAGAGCACTAAATCAGGGTTTTCAGAAGAGGGAAGAACGAAGGCATGCAGATCTTGAGCCCGTTATCAGGTAAATATTTGAGCAAATAATTTGAAATGTATCACCTGAAAAATGATTGAAGTCAAACTAGATGACTTTTAGTGACAGTGGAAATTCTGCTGCCTAAACACAATTTGTGAAGAAAATGGGAAGTCAGTTATGAAATAAATACTTTTGACTTTTTTTTCTTTAAATTGAGACTTTTATTAAACTTTAATGGATTACTTCTAAAGAAGTCATCATACAGTATTTGTCATAAGCAGCATTATATAGCAATGATTGGCATTTCTGCAAGGGTCTTACCTCCATTATTCAAGGGTATATTTAGAAATAGTTGAAACAGTAACACTGAGTGCATATGTTTTGTTTTCATGAGAGGATACAATGAGAGACAGAACAGAAACTGGAAAGAATAAACAGTAATAATGAAGCGTGTATATAAAATTAAAAGTAGCTCACACATTTGTATGAAAATGTCCCATACCCCATAACCTACTATTTAGCAGTGAGAGTGCTTGCTGGGATGTGGAACATGTTGATCAAATCCTTTAACTCAGAACAGCTTTATGAATTTGGGGGGGCCTCACTGTTCTTTTTGTTTGCTACAGATACCTTATGTTTGTTCTTCTCTGTCAGGATTGTTCAACCTTCTTCAGAACAACTTAAATTATTCATTATCTTAGGCAGTGTCTAGAATTAGGGTTCAAGATTCAGGTTCTGCTTTTCAAGCTGCTGTTCTGAATGTACCGTGGGTCCAAGCATATCAGACCTTTAGGTTTTGTATTAATAGCGTGGGTAAAGAAACCTCTCTGTGCCTTAGCCTCCCCCTTCCCTATTTGCTTTTATTGTGATATCATTTGTCTGTCTGTATTGGCTTGATTATCAAGCCAAAAACTAAATTTGTGTAAACAGTTTCGGCTAATAAACATTGTGATTTTCAATGAACAAACTAGTTAAGTAGAGGTTGACTGAAGAGAATATACTATAATACAGAAAGATTGTGAAACCTTACTGCACAGTAGTTAGAAACCCAAGAGATTCAGTTTGAGGATAACCTTTTAATATATCCAGCCTTGTTGTGTAACTATAATTAAAATTTGCAAGTTATGTTGTGACTATTCTGGAATGCCGTGTGAGTAACTCAGTGCTAATAGCGTTACTGTACACAAATCTCATTTTCTTACAGTGTCAGTTTAACATAAATATATACTTATTTGGGGGTCTTAAGCCTGTGCCCAATTGACAAAAATAGAACAAGTTAATGCTTCCTGGCAAACAACTGAAAGCTTGGTGTAGGATGTAAAAAAGCGTTCATTCTTGGCTTATTTTCTTATCTGACGGTAATTGAATTTGTCACTGACCTCTTGCAAACAGACCGGTGTGGAGCAATATTGAGAATCCCACCCTTACACTGGCACTGAAAAACAAAGCTCAAAAGTAGCATTGAATGTTGTTTATGCTGAACATGCCATCTGAAGTGTTTGGACTTCTTAAGAACTGCCTACTTTGCTCTTGAGTGGTACTGTAGTCAAATTTTGTATTCTTTCTATGGAATATTGCTTACAGTTTAACAAAGTCTCACTTAAATTTCAGGCAGCTATTTTCAAATACATCGCAAGCTTTTCTGCAGAATCAAAGAGTATACAACTTCTTCCAATCAATTTCATCAGAATCTTTGCACACTCACAGTAAGAAATGTTTTATATAACAAAAAGTCTGTAAAAAGCTATTCTTCCTGTTGTGCCTAATCACAGTTTTGTAACGATGTATTCATGTTATGTTGTATTCCACTGGGTGTGTTTGAAATCCCTGCCAATGAATAATCACTTCAGCAGGTACGCATGCTTTTGACAGTGGGTTCTTTTCTTTCTCTCTTCTCCTCTGTACCATCATGCTATTAAGAAAGGTAGTTTGGGACTTTTTTTTTTACTTACATTTTGGAACAAAAACTTTGAGCTGACCCAAAAAATCACATCTGTTTTTTTTTATTTGTCATCTTTTGTAGGTGTAGCACTTGTCTTGATATTTAAACTAAGATTTGTTTTAGGTACATAGAACATAAAGCATGGGATAGCCCTAATTTCAGAATATAGAGAATCTTGTTCAGAGCATTTGTGTTGCAGAGATTTCTTTGGTTGACTTCTTACCTACCCGTGTATTACAGTTTGTGCAACTAAGTTTAGCTTCTCTGTATGCGTGACTTAGGATGTGAATCTTTTCTTCTTTGAGTGCATGGTGTACAGAGTGACAGTTAAGGCACTGATTGTGAGGCCACTGCCTCAGAAGTTGCAGAAGATCTTAGTAAGGAATTGAAGAAGTTGGGATCTTCAAGTAGACTGCTCATATATGCTTGGAAGAAAATAGAGGAATGATGACCGACTTGAATTTGAAATTATGTGTGTGATCTGTGACAAATGCATTTTCATGATGAGATAGAGGCATTGTGATTAGGGTAGAAACTGTAGGTCATTTGGTGACTTTGGGTTATTTTTAGTAACGCTTAGGACATACTTACATGGCAGCTCCATGAAAATGTTAAGCTATTTGAGGTCCAGGGTGGTAGTGAAACTGGCTGCAATTTGCTTCTGTAAAAATTCTGAAAACTGTGTTGTACTGAGAGGCTGCATGGAAGGAGTTTCCAAAGTCCAGAAAGATTCATGTTAATGATAGGCACACTGAAAAGGAATGCATATTTTAATCTGTAGACTAAATCTAGGTGGCTAGGTGGGAAAGACTTGCAAATGCATTGTTTTATGTGATTATAATTTGAAATGGTCTGAAAAAGAACCAGTGCTGGGTTCCATCAGAGTAGACTTGACTGGGTTAGTGCAGAGAAGAGATGATTGGCAGGGAAGGTAGGTCAGAAGGGTAGAACGCACAAATGTCAATTCTGTAGGAAGTCTGACAGATTATAATGTGATCATAAATGGGAGATAATTTTTATAACAATAAATAAATGCTTGGTACATGAAAGCTCATGAGGATTTGTCAGAACTAAAATATATGACAGATAGGATGAGGAACTTGATTGTTTAGCAGAGAAGAAGAAAAATTCCAATGGACTTAAGACTTCAAATACCAAAGTCATAATACAAGGAGGATGCAAAGAGGATGATCGGTTCTCTCTGATGGATAAGACAGAAAGCACTGAGCTTAACTTGCTATGAGGAAGATTAGAACCAGGGCCAGACAACAATCTGATGATTACCAGAGAAGTCCAAAGCAGTGAGGCAGTTTAGAGGTCAAGACAGAAAAGAAAGTCAGTATATCAGGGTTAAGAATAGAATCAGTGCAGTACATAGCCATGAGCAGGCATGGCTGCAGTGCACCCCAGGCAAGAGCCTGAGCTCAAATGTAGCTCCCAAGCCCCAGGGATGGAGACCCCAGATGAGGCTTCTGCTGGTTATTTCCCCACCAGTCGGGCCCAAAATAGCAGATCTGCACTGTATCAGATTGGATCTTCAGCACAGGAAGGTGAAGCCCTTGGGCCAGCAAGGGAAGAGGTTGCAAAGCCCATTGGTTTGTTTCAGGGCCCTGATGTTGAGTTAGATATTAAGAAAGAGTTTGGTGAAGACAATTAGCGTGATAAATTTAAGTGTAGTTGGTTCTCTTTTAAGAAAGGGGACTTGGTGACTTGTCTGGTGTAGCTCCCAATCACATTTTCTTTGGTGCAGGCTAACAGAAGCTGTACTAAGACAAAAGTACTCAGCCTGCTCATTGCCAAAATCACCACAATTAAGTGGCTTAAGAGGTTTTGGGTGTGGGTTGTGCTTTGGGGTTTTTTTTAATTTTTTTTTTTTTATTGGTCACCTCTGTTTTTTCTGGTTTCCAGTTTGGGATTCCTGGAATCTCGCTAACACTTGCAATTGCAATTTAGATATTGTGATGGCATATTTTGAATGTAGTGAAAAGTCTCATCATAGTTCTCAAATCAGATATGCAGAATTAATAAAGTGTTTGTGGCTTAATTTGGTCTTCAGTTGCTATTTAGAGTTGGGGATAAAAATATAACTTCACTGAAATACAAAAACATTCGTTCTGAAGACAGGGTTTTAGTAAAACCTACATGGAAAAAATTCTGTGTTCAGTGAAGAGTTTTTAGACCTTATGTATTAGTTGAGATCTTGCCTGAATAATATTTTCACTGTGTCATTATGCTCCCATGGCTCCATTAAGGAGGAGATCGCTTAGCTCCCTCTTGGGTTAGAACATCAACTATTGTAGATACTTTCTGAGGTTGGAGTACACTTTTGATTCCAACAGACTTTACTAGAGCATGATTTCTGGGGACTTAGTATCTTAGACAGTATTCAGAAGGGTCTTCCTGTCAATGTTTCAAGCTCCTAAGCAACAGCTTTCAGGTGCTTTTACCTGCACTAACTTGGAACTTTTTGAGAAGAGTAGACTTCTAGAGTTACGTTCATTATCAAACAAAAATCCTTTTTTTCAGAACATGGCAGTGGTATTTTAGTAGGAAACCTGTTAATACTATTGCTGCTTATTTTCCATCCTATCTGTCATAAAAAGACAAAAATTGTACATGAAGACTGTGTTAAGGGTACTAGAAGACTTCATCCCAAATTAGGTCTCTCTTGGCAGGTGAACAATGGAGGAGTGTAGCTTGTTGCAGAAGAATTCTAGTAACTATTTTTGGTCTCCTCCTGTTTCCTGCTGTAACACCCAAGGATTATAACAAAAATCTGAAGTGAAGGATAATATTTCTAATACCAAAATCACAGTCCCAACCTTTTGAAATTACACCGTAGCTTTAAAATTGTTTGCACTCTCTTTTCTTCAAAATAAAAATACATCTCCATGCAGGAGATGGCCTGCTTTGAAGGAGGTGACGTTCAAATTATTGCTATGTGCAAACCAGTAAATTCAGTCTTCCATTTTCCTAGCATCCTGAATGCTTGCACTTAACGGGAACTGTCAGTTGTTCAAGATCTATAAAGTTACTATGTGAACTTTATTCTCTGCAGGTAACTTACAACCCTCTTTGAAGACAATTAAGGCACCAGAACACTTCAAGGAGGACAGTTCAGAAGCCTCAAGTCAGGAGGAAGGTAGTTGTGTATTTAAAGGTGGTTCTCTGAGAAATTTTACTGCACTCAGTTCTGGAAATCATACAGTTGACTGATGTCTTCATTGCTGAGAGATTTGAATGAAACCTGCTATGTAAATGAATTTTTTGTATACTTTCAGTGGTTTCCTTAGTTGGTTGCTATATAATTCAAGAAGTGGGTGTGTCCATAGACAGCATGGATGAATAAGTTCACAGCTGTGTTGAGCAACCAGAAGGATGCACTTTACAATTTTCTTGACCCAAGATTGTCTGTTACTTTTCATGTCATTTTCGTTCTTCAGATACCAGGGTTCAAAGTTGAGTGCAGCATTTCAAGAGCTGCAGACTGTTTTCCATGAAATGTGTCAAATTGGTCTAGTTTTTACACAGAAAGGATATTCAAGTTTTCCCCTTCTTATTAACCTATGTGGATTTTATACTCTAGATTTAATATGGACTGCTTGGGATTATAGTGAGTATTGATTACACTTTGAGAAATGGATGTTTTCCAAATACCTCAAAACCAGTTCACATGTGGAAGCAGCAGCCTAGTGGCTAGTCAGTAATTTGGTTCTGAAAGGAATGACAAGACAGTTTTGCATTGTTCAGTAGCGAACAAGTATAAGCTTCCAGTAGGTGGAAGAAAATGAGAAATAGGACTGAGTGAACGTGGACCACTGAACACCCACACTAGCTTTCACAGAATGACACATCCTATTACACATTGCTAACTAAGGAGAAGCTTGTGGTTATCTAATGTGCAATCAACAATTGACACATGCAGTTAAGACAGGGGTTTTTTTCTTATTTTAAAAAATCATTATATTCTTCTTTAGAGTTCAAAACACAGCGAGTAAATTTACAATATATTTAGAAATGGATCAACTAGTGTTTTATATATTGTCCTTAAAAAAAAAAAAAAGTATATACCTGATGAAACTACAAATGCATTTCAGAATACCTTTTGTGACGTTTTAGTGGAGTGCTACCAGAAGTTTAAAAATGATGAATTTTTATTTTCCAAATCATAATTTGGACTTTATATATAGCAATTAGGGGAATTCAGGCAAAATGATAGCTACCAAAAAGGCTAAGATCATCAACAGTTGGAATTAAGAAAAGTTGCTTTTGTTAAAATTTAACAGCTGCCTTAGAGACATGGTATATCCTTTTCTTTAAAGTTGTTTGTAGTTTGAGGTAGTATCTCTCTTTATGTCAAGTGTGATATGTAAGGCCTTACTTGCATAGTGAATTTTGAGGTTCAGAATGCAGTACTTCTGTGTTTGACTGGTTTTCATTCACTCTTCAGCATGTGTGATACAGTTTTGAGATTAATTGTACCAGTTCAGAAAGAAATACAAAATTCTGTACTTTTCTGACTGATTCCTTTCTTCTCTCTCCATCTTCTCATACTGGGTGGTATTCAGTCACACATTTAGTACTTATGATTAAATACAGAGTTGAGGAAACAAACAGTTGTTATAGGTACTATTTTTCTGTCTGTTCTGTGACATGAAAGGTAAAGAGTCTTGATTATATTGTCTGTACAAACTGCTCTGTCCTCTATGCAACACCTGTTAATTTCAGCACTGTAAATTAAGCCTAGCCTTTGTAACAGATGTCTTCTGCTAAGTTTATGATAGCATTGGAAAGATTAATTTGTTGGATTGATCTAAAAGAGGAAATAGGAATTGCTATTGAAATCATGCTTTGTTTATTTTTTTTTCCCAGATGTAATGCAACATACAGCAGTTCACAAGAAACATAATGGAAAAAGTCCTGTTGCCAAGTAGGTACTAGGGTGTAATGTGACCATGATACATTTCTGCACTTCATTTGTTAGTGATTTGAAACTGTATCCTTCTAGATTAAAGCTTGTTTGTGGGGTTTTTGTTTGGCTGAGGTGTTGGGTTTTTATTTTTTCTTTAGGGGGGCATTATTAACTTAATCTGTATTAGAAAAATATTTCAAAAGATCCTATTTCTAAATCTGTACGTCTGGATCATTTGGAACACTCTTCTTTCCCAAATTTTGTAAATCCTCACTACTTAAGTTGATGTTTTGATTTGTTCTATAATTGAGTGACATAAATTTGTATTGCATGCATTTGTCCCTTGTGCACACGTGCCCATGCATATGCTGAAAATTTCCAGTGCTGTTGATTGTAAGCTTTTCTTCAGCAGCTTCAAAGATGACTACAGGAGAAGGTAGTCCATTCTTTCTCTTGCTTAGTAGCAAAGGCATTCATACCTTGCTGTTATGTCCATTGCAAGTGGAAGCACTCTTAACCATTTTAATGTAGTTTTAAGTATGCTTTCAGATACATGAAGTATGTAATGTGAATTTACCTATTAATGTATTTTGACCAGAAGCTTTAGATATGTGCACACATAGATGTGTGTAGTTCTTCCAACTACATTAGAAAAAACGGATACAAAATTTATTGCTGTTTACAGTTTTGTTCTGTGTTGTTTTATCTGTAAAATGTATTTATCTTGGAGGTGGGTGGAATATTACCAAGAATTACAATAATTGGAGTATAAACATAGCACAAAGCAATGCTGGTTAAGGTTCACAGTTCTTTAACAGACAAGATTGTTGTGAAATTACAAGTTGGACAACTTAGTAGGTTATTTCTGTTTTGTTTTTTAACCCTTGTACTTACTTTAAATTTACATTTCTTCAAGAAGACAATGTTATCTTGACAAAATCTCTGATTATACCAGTGGATATATAGCCTGCTATGAAGTTGTAAGAGCATATAGCACTTTGTAGTTACTACAAAAAAAAAAAGTGTCTTTCTTACTCATTGTATAATAAAGAACACTGAAGCTGACTGTAGTTCAGGATCTGTCTTTCAGGTAGGAAAGACAGGGACAGACCTTTTCACAAACATCCATGATATAAACTCCTTTAGCTGGCTATTATTTTCTGTTTATATAAGAGGGGAAAATGTGTTTGGTACTTGACTGTTATTTGCCTGTTATTCCTTTCCTGTTCATGTATGTGTCTGTCTGTGTTAAAATATGGCTTCTGATGGCACTGAAATAGTATATATATAACTGTCTAGAGTCAAGAGCAGTTCATCTCAAATAGCATTGGTGTACATTTCAGGAAAATTTTTACGTATGCCTGCCATTTGTTTTTATTCAAGATGGGAGCCCTACTCTTGAAAAGGTCCAAAAATTTACTGGCAGCAATGAGATGGACATATGAAATAAAAAAAAAAATTGCTGGTATCAAAGCTTACATGAAATGATTGCAGATTTGACAATGGATTCAACTCTATTCATCGGAAGTTTCTGAAGTGACCTTGCTTATATCTGTGCAGACAAGGGTTCATGTCTGTATTTTGGGACCTTCCTGGGTTCTCACCATTTTCTTAAGCTGTTTTTAAAATATTCTATCATACATTTTTTAAGTAGTTTGAACACTTTGAGCACTGATTTCCTTATTTCCAGAAATAATTGGTATATAGCTACTGGAACTTAGCATGTCTTGTGCTTTGGACTAGATTTCTGCCATCATGGGAACTGAGTAATACTTCATATTGCAGTAACTTTCATGAAGCAGGCTTGAATTAAAAGGGGCACTTTCAATTGTCAGCATAAGTATTTGGATAAGAGTTTTAAAGTCTTTTTTTTTTTTTTCTTTCCTCTTTTGGCATCCAGTCAGTAGTAGGGCATGGTTTTCTACAACACATGAAAAGTTTATAGGTCCATGTGGCCTATTGACTGTCAGAACCCCGACTGTTTTTCCGGCAGTCTTTGCTGACCAGTGCTCTCAGACCTAGTTAAATACTGTTTCTAACTAGCTACTGTTGAGAGAAGCTGTAGTAGAAGGCATTGTAAGGTCCAAAGTAAATGCTAAACGCAGCTTCCCTTTCCCAGCATTATTCAAACTATCAATCCTGAAAGTAAAAATATAAATCAAGATGACCATTTTGAAATTCAAACATAACATCTGCAGTATGATCTGTAAGTAGCCTTGCACTTCTTTTCTTAAATGCCTCATGAATTCTGAAATAGGGATTACAGACTAATTCCAGCTTTATCTTGAAATATAAGGAAAAAGGAATAGCAATTATTTCCATCTAGAAAAATTCCCTACATCTGTTGTGAAAAGGACAAACCAAAAGACTTTATGTGCAGAAATATCCATAGAAACTTCTCTTTCTTGTACTGTTTTCTACAACGTTCTGAATTTTGTGTCAAGTTATAGTAGACAAATTAAAAAAGAAACTCCAGTTATGTTCAGATCATTATTATAACTTCAGTGCAGAAGAACTCCTGTAATTTACATCTTTTAAATCTCTTGAGTATTTCTATTTTTTTCTGAAAGCAAAATACCATGGTTTCCCAACATGGTGCAAAAATGTCTGTTGGTAAGAAAGGCTTGCAATTTTGTTAACATCAACATCACTTTTGTTTTTTCCTTTCAGCAGCACTAGCAGTGCAAAATGTTCTTCACTGGATGGCCTTAACACACAACACTCTGAGCAAAATGGGGTAATGGACTGGAGAAGGAAAAGCTGTATTGTCCAGCATCACACAGAGCACTGTACAAACTTACTTGACCAGGTGAGTTCCTATTTTATCTTTAAAGCAATGTTCTGAGACACTTGAGAAGACTGTCCATTAAACAATTAGATTTAGCTTTAAAAGATGAAGAGCCCTGCTAAAATTGTACAAAAAACTGTCAATATTAAAGTTGCTACTGACCTTGATTAGAAAAACTCTCATAATTACTTACTGTTTCATGAAGTTGCATATCTTGTTTATGATTTTGTAAATAATATTTCCCAGTAGGATATAAGTAATCAGAAAAGTCTAATGTTCATTTCTCATCAGACACTTTCCTGTAACTGTTGTAATTTTTACAACAGTATTTTTACATTATATTTTTACTGTTGTAATGTCGTATATATGAGGGGGGGAAGGTTGCTCACTTGCTTACATCTGAAAACCTATGAATGTTAGAATTGCTTAAAATTACTGTTATTCCACATGCAGAATTTGTCTATTGATTATTATGTGGGAAATAGCAATCCAAACAAAAACACTTTCCTTATTTTGCAAAGCAGAATAATGAATTGAGATTTGCTTCTAATGATGAAATGGTAGATCCCATCAAAGCTTGACATGTTACAATCTTCAGGCAAGAAAAAAAAACAAACAGTACACTAAGTCAGAGGGAAAGACTACTTCCTGCTTGAAGGATATCCATATATAGCATATCTGGACAGAGATTATTTTGTGAGTTTTCATAAATTTTACTCCCTTGCCAGATATGAGATATTGCTAGCAGTTAGTAATAAAAAATTATGCAGCTAATATGTGCTTCTAGGTTGTGTTCTAGAGTTTATTTTAGCAGCAACTTCCAGTGTAAGGCTGGGTACTTGCTTTGTCACTATGTAAAAATAACTGCCACATGTACTTCCCACCACCCAACCATCAAATAATTTCACTTAAGTCAGTGAATTATGTAGCCCCTTAAGCCTTGTGATTACCCTTTTTAGTGGGTATGTTATTCAACACATTTGTTTTTATCCTCAAGCGCAACAACAGCACTTAAACAATAATATGATTATTAGCAAGTAGTAATTTTGCTGAGTGTTTTGCTCATAATGGCATAAGCACAAGACAAGATGCATTATTCCAAAGACCTGGATGCAGTATACAAGTAGTTGTTTGTATGGTTATAAATCCTGTAAGCACACTAGTCGTGGACTCAGGCCTGTCATTCTAAAAGGGTTTTTTATGATACACATTCTGTTTGACTGGCATCTTTGTATTTTCTGTCTAGCATACAGTGGAAAAACGAAGTCTGTCTACAGTAAGTAAGAAAAAAGGAAAGCCACAGCTGGAAAAGTAAGTTTCAAATGTAACCAGTAATCCAGACACAAAAGTATAATGCACTCACTCTCATAGTCTACAATAAATTAGGTGATTTGGGTTTTGCTATTGTGGAACAAGAGCTGGTGCCAGTCTACATAAAAAAACTTATCATCTGAAAATAAATTACTTGAAAATTAGAATATAATTGTATGCATTAATTTCTAAAAATACCAGTTTTCATTTAGCAAAAAGATGAAAGAGCATTAATAGGTTTTCAGCTGATACTGAATTGCCTTTTTTTCCTTTTATATTTATTTGTTAAAAGGTGTAAAGCTGTCCAGAAAACATTGGAAATCAAAATTAACATTGTGCTGTGGGTGGCATCTTGCTGAAATCTTTTTATTAAAGACAGTTTGAATATCAGAGGGCTTCAGGACTTCATGTGGGCACCACAATCCTGCACTGTGAGGAAATGAAAACATTTCCACCCTTATCTAATACTCTGCCTACTTCAAAGTTGATTTTCTGTCATCTTGTTACACTGTAGCCAGATACTTTTATGCCAGTCTGGTGTACAGCTGCATCACACACAGCAACTGCCAAAGGCTACTTTAGTATTAGCTGTACCATTGCAAGCACTGCTTGCAAGTTAGTGATATATTGCACTAACAGCCTTTATCTGTTTATTATCTACTTGTGTTGTTACAGATATTAAGTATATGTCTGGCCTCGAGTCACTGCTTTTGTTTAGAGTGGCATTATATATTCATTCATGGTTGGTTATCTGTGCCCATGCATTTGCGGGGGGAACAAACATGAAAATTATTTACACAGGGAGAAAGCAAAGAAAGCTGACTGCCGGTTGAGTAACAGGACTAATGGAGTTAGAGTTGCAGCATCACAGCACATCCATACAGAAACAGGAAAAGGTAAGATGTTTTGTCCCAAGGTGTTTATACAAAACAGTATTTCTAGTTTTGCTAATTTATTCATTGTTCTGCTGTGAAGGGGAAATCACAAGACTGAAATCCGTTCTGGTGCAAATCAGCATGTTCACTGTCTAGTCTGTGCTTTGACTTGCTGTGTAGAACATGTTAGACTCTATTCTGTATGCAGTTGTCTCTTTCTATGCAGAACTGGAAAAATACCAGTAAAGCCTCTGTAAGTTGCTTTATGTGGTGTAGTAGTTACATAGTTACTGTTGGGCTACTTCTACATGAAACTTAGCTGTCTGAGTGTGTGGAGGTCCAGCATCTTATCATTAGCATTTTCTTTTTATCTCACTAGTTTCTTCAGCTGATGTGCAATGGCCCATGAGGAACCTGTATAAAAACCATTGATGATCTGTAGTGTTTTAACCAAGTAACTACTGAGCTGCAACAAGAACTATGTGTGCTGCCCAACAGGGTTTTCAGGTTTGGGTAATCCAGCTAAATCAAGGGTCTAGGTCAAGACTTGTGTACATCAGTCAGTTGTAAGACAGAATGATCTTTGTGTTCCTTTAGTAAGTTGAGTCTCCAAGCTTTATTATAAATTTCTGAAGGGCTGTGTTTACCCATTGACTTTGCCTTCTTGATGTTTTCTAAGCTGCCAGTATCAGTTGTGGCCTTGCCTCTCTTATACTTAGTTCCCATGACAGGAAGTTAAAAGAATTTGCCTTTTTCTACACCACTTAATGGACATGTGTTGAAAGGACTCTTAAAAGTGCCTTGTCTTGCCCTTGTTTCCACTTGGCATACAATCTTGATTAAGTTTTCATTCTTTCTTCTCAATGCTTCTCACCTTTGAGAGTTCCAGGTAGATCCCATCCTGAATTATTGTCGTTTTACGGGCAGTTTTTATCTTCTACAAACAGTATTTGACTAAAACTTTAAGAAATCACATTCACAAACACAGTAAAAGCAGGAGAGTTTTGGAAAGCTATGGCTAAAGGTTGTATAAGCAGAAAACATACTCTACAAGACAGCTTTGCTGTACATTGCTGATTGATTGCTATTTCTGTTGTCAGGCAAAATGCACTGAGCTTTTCTGAACTGCTGAGAGAGGTGGTGCAGTTTTGTGTGATGCAGTGCAGCCAAGTTAAATAGGGAATGCTTTGCCATAGGAGTTCTGTCTGCTCACTACCCCCTACTCTACGGACATGAAACTGCCTGCCTGATACTGTTACCTAGTTAAGGCTACTTCAGGATGAAACTGCAATCCATGAGGCTGGAAGCAATTAGGTCCTGCTCAGAGATGAGCTTTCTACCTGTGCATTTGTGTAGAAACATCAAAATATCTTTTGAGATACTGTGGTGGAGACATAGCCTAAAGAAAGCATGTTGCAGTCTAGCAACATGATTGATAGTCTCTGCCTAGCTTTATGTATCAAGGCAGTTTGAAACGCTCTGCTTTGAGTCAGTAATTCTTAACTGCATCCAGTTTTCTTCCTTTTTTTCCTCCTTGTCCTTTTTTTATTGATGCATCAGTTACACTTCTAACTGTGAAGACTTAATATGTTGTAACTAGCACTTTTAACTCTTGCTTTCAGTGATGTGAGGTTGACACTGCTGCTCCAGGGTATATAAGGTGTTCAAAACACCTGTTAAAATAATTTAACCCAATACAGATTTAATCCAGGAAATCATTACAAGAACTGAAGCACCTTTTTGCTGCTTTTTGACAGCTTTTTGATGATTTATTCCAATCTGTTACACGTGCATTATCAATAATAAACTAAATGTATAAATTAAATAGTTTATTATAATTAATAAAATAAATAATAATGTTCTAATTTTTGTTATGGTGTTTTGCCAGCCAAGGTTTGGGGGGGTTGTGGTTTCCTTTAAACTAGTGTCTGACATATAATCTGAGAGATGGTGCCTCTGTCTTGTTCTTTCATCTCTGAGGCTGAACTTGAAAGCTAGAGCATGCTTGCTGACTGCTTTTCTAGTAGCATCCAAACCCATCCTGAAAGCTGTTCTTCCAGCAAATGAGTTTCCTATGATCTCATACAGATTGTAGAAACCAGCTTGACACTTTTTTGGTTCACCTCTTTTTCTTTAAACATATTTTGTTAGTGTAGTTTGCTTAAAGCCTGCTCTGGAAGAGTTAATTGTAAAAAGGTATATTGTCTTGATGTTGCCTGCTGAGTTATCTTTCTGCATTTGCTGGTATGACCAAGAAGTATTGTATCTCTTTGAATGGAAATGTTTGATTGCTACCATTCAGAGGAAATTATTATTATAGTACAATTTGGTATAACCATCACAACGTGTATGAAAAATTATAATTCTTTTCACTACTCTGCATAAATATGAATTTTTAGTGTCGCCGCCTTTAACGACAAGTATTCAGTCACTGTAAATTTAGGGACAAGACCAGTCCCGAATGCTGGAAGTGGGAATGCTAGAAATACAGGGGATAGGTGCAATTAAGTAGGAGCAAACAAATCTGACCTAGCATGAGATGTGAGCAAATCAAAATAACCTCACTTCCATATACTGAGTTTAAAAAATAAAAATGTCAATTTTTATTTTTAGATCTGAATTTGGATGCTGGATCTGGCCATGATACATGTGGTGAAACATCATCTGAAAGTTACAGTTCTCCTTCTAGTCCACGACATGATGGGAGGGAAAGCTTTGATAGTGAAGAAGAAAAAGACAGAGGTTGTATTTATGGAGAATGTGCATGAATGTTTTTATTCCTAGACTGATC
The DNA here is from genome assembly GCA_024611175.1 of Megaceryle torquata. Classification (NCBI taxonomy): domain Eukaryota; kingdom Metazoa; phylum Chordata; class Aves; order Coraciiformes; family Cerylidae; genus Megaceryle; species Megaceryle torquata. Next base: position 33,192 of record JANIJG010016693.1, on the reverse strand, counting down.
TCCTGTATTAATTTAGTTTTATTAGCTGCTTTTATTTCTGAACTAGCCCCAGAACACATTTTGCTTTGTAGGTTTCACGATGGACAGTTTGAAGGCTTCTAGCAGGATTATTTAAATACCATTTAAATTACTACATACATACAGTAATTTTCTGACCTCAGTGGCACAGCTCTCTTGAGAAATTTCAGGAGTATAATAATGGGAAAAGCTTTGGCATGAAAGGGACTGGTTTTATATCAAATAGTGTGTGGCATGTCCGAGAGGTCCTTCTTCTTGTATTGAGAGTTTATTTTGCCACTCCGTCCAAATTTGAGTAAGCTGTGCTAATGTCTTTATAGGCAGTTGCAAATTCCTAATTTGGTCTGTGTCCTGCTCTTCACATTTGCAGATACACAGTAGCTAGTTGGGCAGATTGATATAGGCAAGTGATGGAGATTGACTTAGCTTGATTTTGATGAATGAAAATAATTTCAGTTGTTATAATTCAGGAGGACATAGCTGTAATTTATGTCATCAAACTTAGGAAGTTTTATATGGGTAAATGAGTCCAGGGTATGACTCTATTGTTTCAGATTTGTTCTTCTGACTCACAAATGCTTTTGTTTCCACAGATACAGACAGCAATTCTGAAGACTCTGGGAATCAAAATACAACCAGGTTTACAGGCTACAGTGCTGTCAGTTCATCAAACATGAACAAATCTTCTGCTCAGATCTCTTCAGTGAATAATGAAAATGGAAGCCTTTCAGAAGATCCTTTGAATGCAAAGTTTCAACATATATCCTTCATGCCTGCCTTACACTGTGTGATGCACAGTGCTGCCCAAAAGCCTGAAGCAGTTGTCCCACCACCCATATCTGCAGATGGTAAAACGATGGGAATGCTTGTTACCACGCCTGTTGCTGTCTCACCAGTGAGAGAGTCTGCAAATTCACCTCCTGGTGGAATGGGCCCAGTGACTTCTGGTGAACCTGAGAAACGTCTTGAGCTGATGACATCCCCTTTGCCAGTCCCATCCACTTTTCTTCCACATTCTGTCCAGCCTGGTAGCCCTGCTTTGCATTTGGCAATACATAGATTGAAAATGCCCTCTCCGCAGGGATTATCGGAAAGTTGCTCAGTTAATGGACCACAGCAGCCAACAGGAAACTTAAGTATTGGATCACCAAATACTGCCTTTATCCCAGTCCACAATCCAGGTAGTTTCCCTGGATCCCCAGTTCCTACTACAGATCCCATCACAAAACCTGCATCCCAGGTGGTAGGACTGAATCAAATGGTGCCTCACATTGAGGGAAACCCAGGAGCAATCCCTCAGCCTACCAATCTAAAGGTAGTTCTTCCAGCAGCTGGTCTTTCCACAGCAGCACCACCACCTCCACCAGCTTCATATGCTTTGCCAGGCAGTCCTCATGCTACCAGTGTGTTGCCCAACCAGAATACAAACGTGCTAAACACTGTAGCAACTTCATCGCCACCTCAGTCAGCTGGTTTAGGTGTTGGTCAGGTCCAGTCCACTGTTCCTCCTGCAATACCTACACATACGCCAGGTCCTGCCCCTAGTCCGAGCCCTGCTTTAACACACAGCACTGCACAGAGTGACAGCACATCCTACATAAATGCTGTTGGAAATAATAACACTAACGGGACAATGTTACCTGCACAGCAGTTGGGGTCTGGTCCTTGTGGTTCTTGCGGACGTAGGTGTAGCTGTGGGACCAATGGAAGCCTTCAGATTAATAGCTATTTTTATCATAACCCACTTCATGGACAAGTCTACAGAGTTCCATCTTTCTTCACTCTGCCATCACTTTGCAATGGCAGCTACCTCAATCAAGCACATCAAAGCAATGGAACACAACTTCCTTTCTTCCTGCCTCAGTCTCCATATGCAAATGGGCTTATGCATGACCCAGTAATGGGGAGCCAAGCCAACTATGGTATGCAGCAGATGGCAGGATTTGGGAGGTTCTATCCTGTATATCCAGCACCTAACGTAGTTGCCAACACAAATGGGTCAGGACCCAAGAAGAATGGGAACGTTTCATGTTACAATTGTGGTGTAAGTGGACACTATGCGCAGGACTGTAAGCAGTCATCCATGGAGGCCAGTCAACAAGGTAATCACGATAACTCCCAGCGGACTTGCTTTTGAGTTTAGCAGTTTCTCTTTACCTTTCTGAATGTGCTGTTTCTGGTCTTGCAGAAAGGTGTGCGTGTGTATGTTTTGTGTAAATGGTTGTGCACTAGTGACCTGCTCTAAAATTGCAAAGTATCTTATCTCTGCCTGAAAATTTTGTAGAACAGTACAAAGGAATGGGGTTCACAGCGTGAAGTTGCAAATGGGTGTCATTCACAGCTGGGAGGTGAAACTGTATCAGTCCTAGATCAATTCTTTTTTTCACTGTTTTGTTTGTGGCATTATGTTGAGGTTTGCATGTTTGAATTTTCCCATTCCTGTTCAGTGTGTTTGTTTGAGATTCGTTGGCAAAAAGTGAAAGATAATTGCTGTCTATGATACAAACTTGGATTCTTAAAACTTGTGAGAATTAACAAAAAAAAAAAAAGGGAAAAAAACCCCCAAACCAACAAACACGAAAACGTGGCCATTTGATAATTGAACTATTGTAAAGCTTACCTTTGCACAATCAGCCTTATTTCTGTGCCCCATCATGCAATATATAAAACGAAACACGCTTTAATTTTTCAGACAAGTTGCAGCAAAAAGGCAGAAACCAATTGGAACTAAAAATCAAAAGAGTAGCTTTAGCCTTACATGCCATTTCTCTCTCTGTCCACAAGACTGGGGAAAACACAGTGTTTACATAAAGCATAAACTATCTTAGATTCTTTGCCTGTGCCCATTCTGATGTTCCTTTTGGTTAGACTGGAACAGGAAAGATGAACACTGGTGGAAGTCATCTTTTCTTTGCATTTTTCCAGTAATGGTAAAGTCCTGTATCTACAGTCTATATCTCTTTTTATATATATGTATTTTTTTTTTTTAAATCACAGTTTTAGTAAGCAGATGAAAGAAAATAGTATAAAATCTTAGGACTTACTTTAAAAGAGCTGCAGGATGATAGTGTCTTTTCAAGAGCATGTCCATTTTGATACCTTGTAGTGGTTTTGTAATCCATTTTAATTGTGAGCAGTGACTTAGTAGTTCTCTTTCCTGTTTTAGGCACTTACAGACTGAGATACGCACCTCCCCCTCCCCCTTCCAATGATACCTTGGATTCTGCAGACTGAAACAAGTAAACATTGACTACTTAAACTGAAGCTTGGGAAATTGGGGGAAGGTGTGTGTGGGAGGGGGAGGGTTGGTCTTGTGTTTGGGGACATTCCCAGTTTTATATTCTTTTGGAATTTTTCATTGCTTTTGCACCCCTGTTCCACACAAGAGAATAAAGCTGAGTTTCTGGTCTCCTGGTTCTACAAAAGGCTTGTGTAATGCATGTAATTCAAACACACAGCCAAACAATCAAAAGAGCATTCAAACCATGCTTTTGCACTGAAGACTTGAGACATGTGCAATGTTTACTGCATTTAAAAAAAAAAAAAAGTCCTCTGACCTCGGACATCATGGTGGAGCAGCCATATGGTGAAAGAAACTTGGTCATGTTCCCCATCACAATCTTCTCCCCTACCTCCCTGTTCTCCTTGTGCTGCTGTTTTATTTTCTTTTCCTGTTTGTCCACGTGGATTCGTTGGACTTGCATGAGTGTTTAGCAATTCATACAGATCCTGCCCATACTCTAAATTAATGCTCATGGATTGAGGGGAGATGTTCAAATGTCTTTCTGTTAGGAGAGTCCAAAGGAACACATGATGCTGTGTGTCTACTATATCTGGTAATAGTACATACACACAGCTCCCAAATAAATGAAAATACATAAAGCAGGAAGGGGGTGAAACTGTGTGGAATGGGACAGATGTAGAAAAATGAATGAGCTTATATGGACAGATTTTATTTTTTTTGCCTCCATTGTAGCTTTTTAGCCTGTATGTTCAGCAACAACAGTGAAAAAAAAATGGTATGAATGTTGTACTCGGTGTGTTTGAATTTGTAATGGAACTTGACAGCATTTTTTCCTTTTTTAAAGCTATTCTACATTGTGTCAACACAGAAAAAACATTACTTAGTTGAATATTTTTTTCCTAAAATATTACAGTGTTGCATTGTACTTAGAATGTAAATGTTTTATTTCAAACAGAACAAAAGGTATGGTTTTCTACAGAATAGTCAGGTATTAGTATTAGAACCTGTCTACCAAATAGCAAAGTCACTATTTTATAACAATTTACCACTATGCGTAATTACAGTATAATGTGAAAGACTGAAATGAGTGTTAAGATGGTATTAATCATGTCAGTATCATGAGTAACTAAGTTTAATGCTGCTGTATTTTTTATTTTATTTTTAAAAGCCAATATATGTACTAAATTGCTTCCAGGTAATATTTGATTTCCTAAAGTGCACTGAGGTTATCTGGAAGATGAGTGTATTTTTTGACTGCTGCATTCAACACCGATGAACAATTACCACTATATATCCATAGGGTTTGGCATTCCTCACAGTTCTTGGCAAATTTTATTTTTCCTTTGAATCAGATCTGGTGTCCGGTAGAGGGATGGAATGAAACGAAATAAAACAAATTTTTGGTTCAGCTGTCTAATAAATTGCTAAACAAACAAAAAAACTTGAAAAAAAAAAAAAGCTTGATTACTACATTACTTCATAAGTAGCATTTATATTTATAGCACCAGTGTACATTTTGAAACTTTTTTCGTGGAGGGGTGGGAAGGGGGGGGGAAGTAGATGAAAGCTTTAATTTAAAAAAAAAAAAAAGTTTAAGTAGTAAATGAAAATTATTTTGATTAAAATTTTTATTTGATCTGGGTATTTTTGGACCACTTGAAATGAATGAACTGCGTTTGAGTTAAAGTGAGGGTGTTAAACCACCAATGGACTTGTATTGTGAATTACCTGCCAGTTGTACTTTATGGAACTTATTTTATGATTTAAAATACTGTACTGTAAATAGGAGGTATGTTACCTTCTCTTTATTTGTATGTTTACCATATACTTTGATATTTGAAATGTACTGGAAAGGTCACTTATATTTCTAGAAGAGATTGGATTTTATGCAACCTTTTTCCTTGAATTAACAGCAATAAAAAAAAAAAAGTAAAAAAGTAAAAAAAAAAAAAAAAAAAGTACTGTCCTTTATTGCTGAGAAGAGTGAAGTAAGTGGGATGCTCTGCCTCTGTATAGGGATGGGATCACAGCAGGTTTGGGAATGCTACTATTTTGGTTGGAATCTGTCACTTTTAAGGAAAAGCTGAGAGTATTTGATACTGTCTCTTGATTTAATCTTCTTGAAGATGGATCTCTTGGGAGAAAGAGGATGACCTTGTGTGGTAGACCCAGGACTTTGACTATCTCTTTCAGAACAGTTAAGCCTGTCTTAATCTCATTGTTCCTGGATTTGGGCTAAAAGCCAGTTTAATTTTTTTTTTTGACTGCAGCACAGATATTGTGTGTAGTAGTCATGTAGTAACTGGAAAGCAAGATCTTTCTTCTATCTGATAAAATAGTTGAAAGGACAACAGGAGTTGCCAGGAGTAGGGAAGAAGCTTAGAAATGTGCAGATTGCAGCTGAAGGGTCTGGTATGAATGTAGTACCTGAATGTGCTTGACTGAAAGAGAAGAGTACTAATTACTCTGTCCCCTCACTTCAGTGTGCAGACAGCGCTTCTAATTCTACTGCTTTGCAGCAGCTTATCTACAGAGCTGAGGACCACAGAGTGTCTTAGATCTTTACTTCCCAAAGCCAGCCTACTTCTTGAGAAGCCAACTACCCTGATGAGAAGGCTCAAAGTTGCCAATGAACTAAACCTCTTTCCTTCAGGCAGCTCCCATAATAATGGGGGGGGGGGAGCTGTATTGAACCAAGGTGTCATGCAGATGTTGTCGTACAGCTTCCACTTCTGCACGTGTCTTTTGTCCCCTCCTTGGACACAAGGCAGTGAACACGGCTGTCCTAGGAATTTGTGAATTATGTATCACTCTGAAAATGCAATCTGCTACTTACACTGTCATCCATGCTGCAAGCAATGCTGACTTCAATAGATCCTAGTAGGATTTATCAATTCCAAAATTTAAAAATGCATGTTTTCCAGCACAGAAAACAGTATAAAATTCGTTTTTCTGATGCATGTTTTGCTGGAGACCTAACAGCAGTCATACCTAGCAGTCCTTGGCCACACCACCTGCTACCTGGCTGATTGGTTGAACTACACCTGCCATTCAAGATCTTTCCCAGGGAAAAGCTTAGAAACAGTTGGGTGCCCTGAAGAGAAATGAGAAAATCCCACTAGCTGGTTGGCCCTGAGCAGCTACCCAAGCTGTCCAGGAGTGACTCCTGAGTACTGCACTGCTCCTTGTTGCATTGCCCCCTGCACTGCTGTTGCACACCCATAGTTTGTACAAACCATTTGGTTCCTAAAGCTGGAATTAAAAACGTTGTGTGGTGATGTGCACTGCTTGCTGATGAGTGAACAGATGGCCTCCTTTTCCCAGCTTAAATGACCGTAGAATGGCAGTAAAGGTCTTGACTTGGCTCATACTGCTGCAGAGATGAAGGAACAGAGGACCTGTGTGTCGTACAAAGGTAGGTGGAAAGTAAAAGGTGCAGAAAAGTATGCTGAGAACTGCACAGTTTGATCACTGCCAAGCTACTTAAGTTGGAAAGATGGAAGTACCATCCTCGTTTGCTTCAATTTTGCTCATGGCTGCCTCTACAGGTGTGCAGACCTGAGCCTCCTGCAGCTCCTCCTGAAATAATGTTGCCTAAATTTTGTGTGCATAAAAAAGCTGCTTTGACCAATGGTGCTTCTTGTGCAGGGCGGGTAAGTATGGCTGCTAAAATTAGGTACAGTATATATATTATATATAAAGGGTATGAGGACTTCACTTGCACTTGTGAGGAGGAAGAGGTGTCCTAAAGGCATTTTTCTGAGTTTCTGCTAGGTCTCAAGGGTTGTCTCAGTTATGTGGACATGCTCCAGGTATTAAGCTACAGTCCTGTGCTCTTGTAACAAACAAGGTAGGAAGGAAAAGCACAGCTCAAAGCACTATCCCAGAGAGAGTGTGCAGCTTCTCTACCCGGGGCTCTTGGATGCCTCAGTTGCTAATCAGGGCAGATAAACAGTGTGCTAGTTGTGACCCAGCCTTGGAGCTAACAGCAGCAGGACGGTTGCGTTCCTGAACCTAGTTAAGCTGTACGTTAAAGGAGAGATCAAAATGTATGAACTGCTGTATTTGGTCAGGCCAAATACAGGCCAGTCTGTCTCCAGCAATGCTCAGGAGCAGATACTTCAAAGGAAAGTGCTTTTAATACAAAGGAAAAAATGAAAAAAAAAAAACAAAACCCAAAACGAAGGAGTGGTAATTATTGCAAACGTTGCCTAGCAGAATGAAAGGAGTCTCTGCAAGTTCATCTTCACAATAGGTGGCAGCATAACTCTGCCAGTGGAACATATGGGAACTTCAGAGGTATCAGGTCACATGCTTCAGTTTAATCTGGTGTGAGCATCTTTGTGTGATCTAATTAAGCTTACTTGGGGGATTTCTTTGACTGAATTTGTAACATTACTTTCTGTAGGGTTTTCTCATGTTTATATATTTTCTCACATGAAAAGCACCCTAATTGTCTATAAAAACACACACAAAAAAAGTCCCATTTCTAGCATATTTTCAGGTGGAGGAGGCAAAGAATGGAGTGTTAATTAAGAATTAGAAAGGAAAACAAATGTGCCTGACTACAACTAAAGTGTGATGCCTAAAGGCTGTCATATCTCCAGTGCTACTGTAGAGAGCAGCTACCCCAAGACATGACAGCTGTCACTTTGTCCCAGACAGAGCTGTCTTGTGAAGTTGCTAGAGACTTAGCACAGTGCTTTCCTCAATTTTGTTCTTGACCATGGAAGAGGCTACTCTACTGCTTTTATTGCTGTCCATTGCCAGCAGGCTCCTAATGCCAGTGCCAACATGGGACACCCAGAGGGACGGTGCTGTGCTTTTCCACTGCCTATCAAAGACCTGGCAAGTTTGCAGAACCAGGACAGTTATCCTGATTGGCACTCTGCCTTCTTGATAAGGACAAAGGGACCACTGTCCAAAACCTGGCAGAAAATGTTAAAGAAAGAGGATGCTGATGTTTAACTTCTGAAGTTTTTTCAGGCACTTGGGTGACCTGTGGTTTCATTTACACCAATGGCCTGCCCTGACCTCCCTGCTCTTCCCAGAGCACCTCAGATCAACGGGGGCAGGAGAATGCCTCCTCCTGGCCAGTGACAGGTTACATGTGCAGCAGCTAGATAGCTTTAAAGCAAGTTTTGTTTTGTATATGGATGGGGTATGTAACATGCTGCACGTGATGGCAGAGGAGTGGGTGCTGGGATCAGGAGCCATGGGGGACCAGGACTGCACAGTGGTGCTCTCTGCTGCAGAAGCTTCATTTCCAAACTTCAACTGTGTCTGCTTTTTGTTCACTTTTAAAAGCAAAAACCTTCCTAGCCAATAGTCTTCTCACAAGCAAGGGTTCAGAGAGAGTAGGTCAAGCCAGCACAACAGTATCAATGGTGTGTATAGCAAGACTGTGAGCACCTGGAGAGTTTAATCACTTATTTGTGTCCTTAGTTTTTCTCATTTTTCCCCAAACCTTCTTAATTAATGCCTTAAAGTTTCATCTTTCAGTGCACATCTTTAACCAGTTTTAGCTAACTTCCATATTCAAAAGACTTCAGGTCTTCAGGCTTACTCAGACAGGGGGAAGGCTATGTGAGCCCTCTCCCCTTCCCTCCCTGCTGTGCATTGTCTCCCTATTTTTCAGCCTTTCTTTTTTTGGAAATGTATCTAGTTTCCATTTGAACTCTTTAAAGCCGCTTACTTGTATGATGGACATGGGTAACATATTCCATGTGCTCGCTTCCCTTTGGTCAGTGAGCTCTTACCATCTCTGTCTCTGATGGAGGGATATGCCAGGCTCTTCCTGTTGCCACTTGAAAGCTGGAAGTGCCCTTGATTCTTTAATAAAATTAAATAAAATTATTTTCAGTTTAAATGTACACAGCATTGCTTTGCTCTGCTTAGGTGTTTGCATATCGTGCTGTAATTGCTTAATCTGTGCCAGGATATTATTTTTTACAGCTGGCCATGCCTTTGATACAAGGAAACATGAGAATTTAAAGGCAGGAGATGGAGTGATGACAGGGGAGCCAGCGCAGCTGTCTGTGCCATCCCCAACTGGGGAGTCATGCTTTACCTATCCACCATGCAGAGCACCAGCAGGGTGTTTTTTCAATAAAAGACAAGGTAAAACCAAGCCAAAGGTATTGCAAAAATGAACAGCTGGCATCATAAAGGGTCTTGGGAGCCTTACCAAGTCTGCCCAGCCTCCCATGGGGCCTCCACCCACCTTGTCCTGAGCCCAGCAGCTCCAATTCAGCTCAGCTAGGGGCTTTGGTGCCTTCTGGAGTGATGTTGTCCGTGTGCCTCATCCTGGCTAATTGTTGGACAGGTCTTCACAGATGGGTCTCAGACCCATGTTGTAAGTGCCCACCCTCTCCTGCTCCTCCTCCCTGGATGCCCTGAGTTGACCCTGGACCTGTCCTATCACTACACCTGATCTGGGCCTGTTGATAGACCTGTGTCCAGCTGCTGGCTCTGCTGGGGGGCTGTGTAGCAGTTGGGGTCACCTTCTCTCATGGAGCAGCCTTGCTCTCCTGCAGGTCCCTGGCAAGCGTGGTTGGAAATAAGAGGCTTAGAAGTGGTGGAAACTCAGCACAACAGGCAGATCCCAGTGACTCTGCAGTGTCTTTGTCCTGGAACTCTGCCTGGAACCTGGCTGTTTCTTCTCCCTGAGGTATTTGGGGCATCTGCTTGGGGCAAAGTGCAATGAGGCCGCTATCAGTGGGAGAGATTGAGGCTTATCTCTCTTATTAAAAACAATACCAACAGATTGTTTTTTGAGGATAGGCTGGGACTGCTTCTCTTTCCCTCTACAATTTCATGTCCTCCTGCTGAAAACAGAACAGCAGTAAAAGCTTCCAGATGAACATAAACAGACAAATCAACTGCAAACTAAGAAACACTTGTGGCCTCTCATTCCCACCACTGATACATTTAAGTGCCCTCCATAAGCATATAAAACAAGATCTGCGGTCTATTCCCCTACTAGATTCATGACTATTCCTTCATGATCTTTCCTGTCCTATTTAATATGGTATCTGTTATTGTTGTAGACAGGGGGACTCATTCAGTAGCCTGCACATAGATGTCTAGCATCATTTGAGAAACCTTGGCACACTCCAGCAGGCCTCCAGCTGCCTCTTCAGACATGTGCATGTCTTCTGTATGTCTTGAGGCTTATTTTCTATCCCTGCATTGATGCCACAAGTAGTTGTGTGTGGCTCAGGTGGCAGTGAGACAGCCAGGTGCAGGCAGCTGAAGGAGGCCTTTGCTGCATGGCCTTTACTGTGAGAACAATGGGTGAAATTAACAATTATCAATTGATTAACAATTATTAACAATTTTTATCTATTTTCCACCTCTGTTGTGCTGGCTATAAGTGGAATTGCATCCAAACGGAGAGCACATTGGCTGGAGTCTGACAGCCAAGCTTGACACCAGTGTTTCTGATGGGACTCCTTTCTCCCCCTAGTGCTGTGCACTCCTCTTTCTCTTGCTTCCTCCTTCACTCTGAGCATGTCCCTTGTGAGAACGTCCGTGCAGCCACAGGCCTCATTCCCTGTCTCACTCAGAGGGAAAGCTGTCCTGTCTTGTGAGGTCCCAGCTGTGAGAATGTTTGTGGCATGGAGCTTTTTTCCTTCTCTTTTTAAGCTTACAGACAATGCCTCAAGGATGTGGCTATGGTATGTAGAGGCGTCCTAGAAATTGCTATCTGGGCACTTAAGAATTCTCTATATAATTATGTCCATCCTTCCAAGAGACACAGAGATGCTTTTGTCCCCTGCTGCACTGATTGTAAACAGAAGTACAAAGTTGAAGGCATAAATCATGTTGTCTGTAGCAGGCATTTCTCTGGGAGAAATGTGGGCAACTGGTTTTAGGAGCCCAGAGCTATGTCCATGCTCCTAAATCAGGCTTGTTCTCTGACTGTGGGATGGAGTGCACAGCAACACTCGAACCCACACAGGTGACCCCTCTGTCCCAAGGTGCATGGTGCCTCCCCATGATGTCTCTTGGGCCCCTGCCCACCATATTGCTGGCACCACTGCCTGGGCAGGTGCAGCTGGGCTCTGTCAGGGTGATGCTGCAGCAGGTGCTGGTGATGGACCTGGGTCCTCTGCAACTCTTGGACCCATGCAGGTATATCCCTTAGTCCTCAATGTTGTCAGATGGGTGGGAAAGTCAGGGAAGGAAAGGGGGGGACAATAGCACCCAAGTTAGATGTCAAATGCAAGTTCAAGAAAGAGCATGAATCCTTGCTTTCAGAGCAAAATGAAAAAGCACTGCTTAATTACTCTGTAGACAGTTAGGAGAAAATTCTGGATCAGTAGCCCTTGTCCTTATGGTAGATTTCAGCTTCCCAGACATCAGCTGGGAATATCATACTGCTGTGACAAGCACGTCTTGGAAATTCTTGAAGTTTATAGGAGATATCTTCTTGCCACAGGTACTCAGTGAGTCGGCTAGGAAGTATGCCCTCCTAGACTTGCTATTTGTGAATAGAGAAGGACTCAGGGAGGATGTGACAGCAGGTGTCTGTCTTTGCCGCGGTGATTACGAAAGGGTTGAGTTTAAAATTTTCCGTGTAATGTAGAAAAAGGGCAGCAGTTCAGGAGAGCGAAATTTAAGCTATTCAGGGAGCTATTTAGCAGACTACCCTGGGAATCTGCTTTTGAGGGCTTAGGAGTCCATGAGTGCTGGTCAGTTTTTAAGAACCACAGGAGCAGGCAATTCCACTGTGTCATAAGTCAGCATTGCAGAAAGCAGCTGGAAAGTGGAGCGAGTAAGCAAGGATGACAGGCTGTGTGAGCTTGGTTGGCCAGAAATAGAGGGCAAAGTTAGCCCTTGCTGTGAACAGCCTTTCTTAATGTGGAAATGAGTACAATACTAATTGGCTTAATTTCCATACTGCCTACAGTCTGCCTTGAAGAGGGGGTTTAATGCTTTTACTCATGGCATTTGCTCCTGCAAGTCCTCGGTTGGTGATTTTGTGACCAGGAGCTTCAGCTTTCATTTGCTTCCCATTCAGGGTTCCTTCACCAGTGTAATGCCCCCACTGCCTGTGCCACTTCCTCAGCTACATGTGGTCCTTTGCCAAACCCTGACATTTTTTATTTTTGGTTAACATCAGAATGGAGCTGCAGAATATCTTTCCTTTTAAATAGGCCATGCTGCTCGTCTGCATAAATTTTCTCTCATGCATCTTGTCAAGCCTGCCTCAGAGGCTTCCTTGGAGGGGAAAAAACCAAACCACTTAATTAAAACAAAACAACAACAAAAAAACCCCCAACCTTTTCTTCCTCCTGAACTGCCCTTGCTCTGTGTGATAGCCAGCAATTGGCCCCAAAGGATGAATACTAAACAACTTTGCTAAGGTGCAATTCAGCTATAAGGCATCCCATATATCTGGGGCTGTACCTTGAGGGCAGGGGGACTGAAGCCAGAGAGGAAGACCACCTTGGCAGCTCCACCCTGCTCAAGCACAAGGCCTAAAGCCAAAGCTGTTTTTTAGCCACTGGTGTGCAAATCCCAGTGACACGGTAGGACAAACCACAGATGCAAGTTACTTTCCTCCAGAATGAAAGCTTTCGCTGTCAAACTATTCAAAAGGAAACCACCTGAGGGTGAAATGTAGCTGGTCTGCCCTGGCTCCTGCTCTGGAGTCTGGCCGCATGCCTCAGCTCGCCTCAAACCTGAAAGGAGGGAGGGAGCCCTGGGGGAAAGATGGAGAGGAGCAAGACAGGCTTTGCAAAGCTGGCCACAGTGCCCCTGCCCTGCTCCTCCTTGTCTGCCTGCCCAGAGGCAAATATAATCATCTCAAATTCAATAAGATTTGGCCATGGATTGTGCATAGCTCTGTCTCTACCGTGGAGCACAGCACCAAGCAGTTTTCACTGCCTGATGAAGTACTTGCCTGCAGAGATCGCACAATTGATCATGTTTAATAACATTTACACAACCTGATTATTTATCAGAAAAAAGTTCACTCGCCTTTCAATTCTGGTTGGCTTTTATTGCAATATTTTCCCAGTGTACAGAGGCCACCCCGAAGGAAATGCATGTGGAAGACTGGACCGTGTGCCTTGCTGGGATGAAATCCATGTCATTCTCACAAAGCCAAGGTGGAGCTTGTTACCAAAAAAAAAAAAAAAGGTATAAGTCAGACCATAGGGAAAAATGAAGCACGTGGAAGGGGGAGGATATGCATGGGAGCCGCACTCATGCCTGGAGGCGTGAGGAAAGCAGCGTAGGAGAAGCTGCTTGGCTGCCTTGCTTGACTGCATATTCAGAGAAAAAAAGGAGTTGGCACAGAAGTGTGACCTGAGATTCCTGCCACAAGCTGTGCCTTACTTTACGGGCATTGAGGTAAGGGCAAGCTTGGGGTTTGCATTTTAAAATGGTGAAGAGTAATGTAGGGACTTGAGACGTTCTGAGACTCCACTCCAAGACTGAAACCTCTATCATCACCCACAGCTCTCCATAGATTTCTGTTCCAGACTGTCCTAGCTCTGTTACAGAGGTAATTAGGCTGGCTTTTTTCCTACATACCTCATTCAAAGGTTGTTCCAGAGCCTCCTTGCTCTGACAATTAGAAGCCAGATAGGAAGGTCGGAGAAGCTACATGAGGTGAGCTGAGGGATCCTTCTTTGTATCATATGTCCAGCATTAGTCAGTAGCATATTGTAACAGGAAAAGCAAAATCTTTTGAATTATGAGAAGTTAGAATATAGCCAAACCAAACAAACTATTGGCCTCTCTGGAAGAAAACACATAGTCTTTGTGAGATCACATGCAAGTGTACTGTGTCTGGTTGTAGGGTCTTTGGTACAAGAGAAGCATTGATGCACCAGAGCAAGTCCAACAGAAGGATGTGGCATACCAAGAGAGTATGAAAGAGATGGGTCAGTCCAGCCTGGAGAAGGCTGAAAGGAGATCTTAACTGCTGTCTGCAACTACCTTACAGGAAATACATTGCCAGGGTTGTCTTGGAAGTGTACAGTGAAAGGATGAGGGGCACCAAAAAGAAGTTACATATAAGAAAATCCCAATTAGGCATTAGGAAACCATTTTCACAGGGATGGTGGTCTAAACATCTGCAGAGATGTGCAAAACTCTCCCAGACAAAGGCTTGCTCTGACTTTTGCTGTTCTTTGGGTAGAGATTGGGCCAGACAGTACTTTTCAAACTTAATTATTGCATGATTCTATGTTTTGTTTATAGGTACATCTGATTTTATTTTTTTCATTTATATGTATACCTGTAGTTCAGGCAACTACAAGTGTAATCACCATCATCTGACACCTCTCATAATAAGAGCCCATTTTCACCTTCATGTAATGTTACCAGACAGCATTCATTTAGATTGAAATTGTCAGAGAGGCTCTTTGTGCAGCATCTTTTCTTTCAGTACATTCATCTCTTTCCCTTTGCCATTCCAGTTTACATGCTGTAACTATTTCAAAGAACAAGATTTCTGAAAAAGTCATGACCAAGAGTCAGGTTTCCAAGCCTGGTAACATCTCAGTGCTGGTAACTCTGCACTGGTGAGACCTCAGCTGGAGGATTGCATCCAGTTCTGGGCTCCCCAGTTCAAGAGAGACGGGGATCTGC
>JANIJG010016693.1:6823-18223 GCA_024611175.1 Megaceryle torquata | reverse complement strand
GATGTTCAAAACCCGCCTGGCTGCGTTCCTTTGTGACCTGTGCTAGATTAGATGATCCTGCTCTGGCAGGGGGGTTGGACTCAAAGATCTTCAAGGTCCCTTCCAATCCCTGACACCCTGTGATCCTGTGATCTAGCAGATGTGGCTCTCACGGTTATCAGATGACTCCAGCTCTACAGATGATCAAGGTCCACACTTGAGCTCAGCTTCTGGGTCTCCTTCCTGTAGTGGTTCTCTTTTCTGGAGGGTGTCACCGACAGCTCGCTGTGTGTGTTTCTGAGTATCAGCTGGTGTTGGTGGGAGCCCTGCTCCACCACCTCCAAAATGTGGTCATGGATCCCTAGGGTTTGGTGCCCAGAAGATGCCTGTGGCTTGCACAATGGCTCTATCTGCACAATGGGGACAGAGTCCAGCCTCTTGGTGTCAAGAGGATCCACTGGGCAATTATACACTAAGATACGATGGCAGGTCCAAAAGAAACTAGGTCCTTCCCCTCTGCTGTCCACAGGAGGCCAATTGCTCTGAATTCACAGCTCTTCAAACTCAATTGCACCACGTTTGGTTAAAATGGCTACGACCTCAGCACAGCCCTCTTTGTGCTGTCTTAACTACATAGGTGAAAACCATATTTCAAATGAAGCTGGTGAAGCTCCAGGGCCTGAGCAAGCCCCTGCCATAAGTGTCCATATTGTTCTTTTTGCAGCCTGTCCTCTAACACTTTAATGCAGAAGGCAGCACTTAAACCAGATTTCATACCCCAAAAACCATCACTCTCATTTGTGAACCCTTTATGAACCAAGGAAAAACTCAATAAGAAGTTTAAAAACACAACAAAGCTGTATTTCATCTCCTCTGTGTCAGCAGATCTGGAGAGCAGGTTTGGAGTTGTTTTGCATCTGTGTTGAAGAAAAAAACCCAATAAAAATTAGCGTGGGATTCCCTGTAGGGGATTAAGTTTCATTTTAAAACATTAAACAAACACGGAAATCTTAGCATAAGCTTCTTGAAGATTAAGCACTCTGGCATGAATGTAGGAAGGAAGAGAGTAAGGCTGGGAGGTGGGAGATGAGGATTATCATCTTCTCTACCACTGTGCATCTTATGATGTGATCATCTCCTGCTTCATTTCAGCTACATCTTCCAAGCTAGCCTTCCAATTTCAGTGGGAGCTGAGGACTGAAATATCATTAGAAGGTCTGTTTGCTCAGTTTTCTCTCTTTGTTTCTTGATTATCTCTGAGGTGTTGCAAGAGCTCTGAGATGAGGATTGGTCACTATGTGTTTGTAAAATGACAAGCTCTGATCTTTATTGCTCTTCTCTGAGGGACACTGTAAGGAGTCAAGTCACCACACGCTGGTGCCCCACTTGGGCTGTGTCCAGCATTACTGACCACAGCTTGAGGCCTTCTGGCTGTAAAGAGAGACATTGGTGTAAATGACCCTGGGCTGGCTATGGTGAGCTGCAACCAAGGGCTGAAGTGAGGCTGAAACTCTTCAAAGTTATGTGACTGGTGTTGAAGCCCTGAGCCTGCTGGGAGCCACTGGCAGCAGTGCCCATCCCTGGCACACACTGCTGTGCTCTACAAATGGCTTTGCATCCTTACATGTTTATTCACAGCACCTGTGTGAGGACAGACATGAAATAAATTAGATGTCCCCTCATTTTATTTTCACACCCAAGGAAAAGAATAGCATTGAGCTAAACTTTACTAGAATAAAAAAACCCCAGCTCATAATATCATACAGTGTGTTCCCACCATGACCAAAGGCCACAGCAAAGTTGCCACTCAGTTCTGCAGCTTGGGGCAGCAGTGGTGATCCCCACATGCTTTTGTACAGTGGTGCTTGACTTTCTCCCTTCTCCAGCTAGAGCAAAATGTTTTGCATGGTATACCTCTGCTGACCCCAGATACAAACATTGGCCAGGGAATGTGTGTGGGTGTCAGGAGTAGGTTTTTCACCTTCTCTTTGATGTGACACACATTAGAGTAACCCAGGGTTTATGAATCCCAGGTGGAAAAAGTCAAGAGTGGAAAGCAAAGCCAGCCCAGAAGTTGCAGAGCCAACACACGATTCATGTTTTCTTTTGCAAGACTCATTTTGGGCATGGGATGTGTGAGGTGTCGGTACTTTAGGGCAAGGGTTGGTCATCTTTCCTGTGTGTAAAACGGCATCCACCCATGCAGTTCAAATACAAAATCAAGGTGGTCATGGACCTGCTTCAGCTTCTGACCTCATTTTCCTCATGCTTTGAGGGAAAAAGTGTTCCCTGTTTGCCCAAACAAGTAAGTGGTGTTTGATGTGTGTATCTGTATACAGTTGGGCAGGGAGAGGTATGTATCGTGTACAGATATGCTTGTGCTTGCAATACAGTTTTGATTGCACGGTTGTATTGCAGATGGAGGTGACAGCAAATAATGCTGTGTAACAACAAAAGGTTTTTCCAGAGTTACACAACAGTTGGATTCTGTACTGTTGAGCAACTCCTACTGTCCCAACACAGATGACAACATTTTAATTTGTTTTGCATCAAGATCAATGTGCTTGGCATAGTCAAGGGAACAAATATAACACTTGTGAATTCATACTTGGTGTCTACTTCAGTGGAGAATGCAAGGTGTCTAACAGCCATTCACGGAGGTCCCATCTGTGAGTAACAGGGAAAAAAAGCAGCAGCAAAATCCCACCTAAGTGCATCAGATGGTGGTAACACCTCAACAAAGCACACTTTTACATGTGGTCACAGTGAAGTCTAAATTCCCCACTTCAGATAGCCAGGAGATACAGTCCCTGTCAAACCTGGTTTCCTGGTTTCCCCAAGATATATCAGACATATCCAGGTCCACTCATGGTGCCAGGAGAACATTCTAGGCAAAAAAAGAAAAAGGGGGGGGGGGGGTTTGAATGTTTTCCCGTTGCTTGTAGAAACTTCATGCTGCA
Source organism: Megaceryle torquata (assembly GCA_024611175.1). Lineage (NCBI taxonomy): Eukaryota > Metazoa > Chordata > Aves > Coraciiformes > Cerylidae > Megaceryle > Megaceryle torquata. Next base: position 15,284 of record JANIJG010016693.1, on the reverse strand, counting down.
GATCCCTTGCAATTGCAGCATCTTGATTATTTCTGGGAGGCAGATGAAGTTGCCATCTTCTGACATGTCCCCAGCAGACTCTCTTCTAGGGTACAACCATCTCCAGGCAGAGATGCCTAGATTCAGCTGGGAGCCCCACAACACCAGACTATGAGAGCAGTGACACATTGCAAGGCTTTTAGAAAATGCACCATAGCTTCTTCACTCAGTGTTGACAGCCTCTCCCCTTGCTGCAGGAGCAACCCTGCAAGTCAGCACTGGTGGCAAATAGAGCTTTGGCGATACAGCAACGCTCCCCTACACCACCTGAAAAACAAAGGTAGGTTTACTACAGAGACCCAAGTTACTGACTACTTCAAAAAAATAGGATTTTTTTCCTGCCATCCATGGGAAGCCAGGGAAAGCTTGGCATCAAAGTCAGGTGGGAAAAAATGACCAAGAGGCTACACTCCTAAGTGAAGCCTTCAGCACCTAAATGCCCTGATAAGGAGGTGAAGTTCATGAAGATGGGGACGTCCACTGTAGTGATACAAGGTTTATTTGCCCCTGGAGTTGTGGCATAAGACGTGTGTCAGGACTTACACAGTAAAAAATGAAAGTAAAAAATGAAGTTAGGTGTTGCCCTTTGTCAAAAGAGCATTCACACAAAGTGAGATTTCACCTCTTGCTTGCAGTCCGAGCATTTTTTCATCAGCTCTCTGTGATTAGATTAAGATTACAGCATGGTTTTATAGGACAGCCTGAGCTTTTCATAAAATGTCTTGGCAAGAAAGAATATCTTACAAGGTATACAATGAAAACACCAAGGGTTTTTCCATAACCATGAAATAATCTTTCTAGATATATTACTGTACCAAACAGAACCTGCTCTGTTCATAACTTTTGTTTCTTGGTAAACACAGTGCTCATGGCAATGAGGAATGTTTGAAAGGAAAAATCTTGCAATAGAAGGTGTTATCTGAGTTATTTTTTGTGTTCATGGGGCACATTACTAACAGTTGCTCCATGCTTCATGACAAGCTCAGAGAATAACAAATTACCAAGAAAAATATTTCTATTCCAAAAAAACAATGTTTATGCCCCTCAGTGAGAACCTGGCTCTACTTACTAAAGCCAGTCAAAAGAAACAGTTTACTGCATATTTTGTAAAATCTTTGAATAATTTTTACTTCCCTGCATTTTTTTAACGTTTCTTAAAAAAACTTTGCAGAAATCCCTTCCAAATCCTGCAATCTGATTTTTAAAAATAAGAAGTACCAAATGCCTATCCAAATCTGTGTTCTGCCTCGGGCAGGCCAAATTCCCATTAGCACTTGAAGTTCAGCCAAGGATACAGTTCTTTTCTTTTTTTTTTTTTTGTCCTTTTTTATGAGCTGATTCACCACCTTTGTCATCACTGGGTCAGTTTAAGGATTGTGGCCAAATGAAAGCTGTAACTCTCTGAGCTGATACCCAGAGGGATGGCTTAGGTTCTGCAGGGAGTGAAAACTGTCACTCCTGCTACCAATGAAGTTACACAATTGCATGTGTTACAGTTGGGATACAGAGGTTATCAGAGCACTCTGGTATCAGAGCACTCTCTTGTTGCATGGGTACAGTGTATGTGGAAGAAGGTAAAACCTCTTCCATTACAATTTCTTGTCTCCCTCATTTTCTTCTTTTCAAACCCTAAATGACCCAGACAGAGAGAAAAGTGCCTGTGCTTTCCTCATCCACAATTAGGAAGGAAACAAGTTTAAACGGTGCGTGTTTGTGTGTGGCAAAGGGAGCACTTGTGCCCCCCAGCTGCCCCTGAAATTATTCCTAATAGGACTAAATAGTGTTTTGCAACTGGGCTCTCAGCAAGCAATAAACCGCAGTCAGAAGGCACACCTGCATAACACCACCAAAACGGCAGCGTGCTTTTGCATGTATCATGCTATTGTTGTTATAATGGCGAATAACAAGCTGTAAACAAATTATATGACTCCATAGAGCCCTCTAATGAGCTTAGCTGCATACCTAGTGGTAGGTAAAAGGTAAAACAACAGCACTCGATGAGTCATTTCTGGACCCATTACAAGTAATTGGCAAGCACAAGCATCCCAGGTTTGCAATCTCACTCATCTTTGTTTCCTTAGAACCCTATATCTTCTTGCCAGCATCAGTGTGCTCTGGCTTCTCTTTTGAAAAGGTTTGCCTTTACTCAGCTCTCTTGTTCTGGCTATGCTTGTGCAAGCATCAATAAATGTTTAACTCTGTTGATACTTACAGCCTGGAGTAAAAGAGAAAAGCAAGTTCTCTATGGACAGGGAATAATATCTTCCCCTAAAGTTGCTTTTTTAATTATTAAGTGAAGAAATTAGGGTTATGTTGGCCAAAAGGTGCTGGTTTTGTTATGTGCTTGGCAAATGCCTGAAGTCATTGCTCTAAACTTCACCAGGCAATTTTAGCAAAATTGGAACATGTTTCTGGGACTGCCTCATTGCTTATCCTGCTGCCTTGTGTTTTTGTAATCTCCCCTACAGGTAGGGAATCTACTGCAGCTGGCAGATGGGATCCTGATAAACAGAAATGAAAGCAAAGGGATGCACTCAGTGAGTACCTGTTGTGCAAGACCCCATGAATTTGGGCTGTGTGAACTAAAAGGTGTGCGTGTTCCTGGCAGGTAGTTCAATGAGGAGAGAACAGGGACATAAAGACAAACTGCAGGATCTGTAAAGAAAGGAATCCGCATGCCTACAAGCTGCTGTTGCTTAAAGCTGCACGCTTACACCTAGGAAGCTGGGGAAAAAAAGCCTGGCAGTGGAAAGGGTATGCTGTGCAGTTTAAGGGGTGAGGCAAAGCAGATGGTTTGTCGCAGGTCTTTTATGTATGAGGTCAGGACAGGCACCGGTCTTTGCATTATAACGTAGCCCAGCTTAAGAAGGGATCTAGCCCCATCTGTTGTGGGCACTGTGGGGACCCCAGTGAGGAGGTACATCAAACCCCAAGTGTGCTGTGGCTAGCTGGATGTGGCATGACAAGGCCCAGGGTGACACAGCACTCACTGGCTTCACCTGGGAATCATAAAGCCTCTTCAAATTGATAGCCCATTCCCTGGCCCTTACAGACTATTTCCTTATCATGTTTCATGGTGCGCTGAGGAAAAAAAAATCCAGTACAAATCAAACCAAATCAAAACCAATCCTCTAGCACTGCATCTTAGGAAAATTATGCCAGCTCTGCTGATCTTACCACTGTGAAACACTGGCTTCTCCCAGACGTCCCAGTGTCTGCTAGAAGAGGAAAAAGTAGAATAAGGAAAGGGTGGAATAAGAAAAGACGAAACACACAGTCTGTTATACAGTAAGAGCTCATTTTTGTTGGGGTTTTTTCTTTGTTTGTTTGTTTTCTTTTTACCTACAACAGAGCATATGCACCACAGCACAGCCAAGGCACGTGGGGGCTGGCTGCTGAATTTCTGCTTGTGCCCAGCTGCAGGCACCTTGAAACAGGAGTGAAATCCTCTTCAAAACCTGGCTTTGCCATTTAGTGAAAGATGGGTGCACAGGCTGTGCAAAATGTAGGTCAATGGCACGTCTTGGGGTGCACTGTAGACACTTGTGTGATGGGCTAACCAAGTTGCACAAAGCAAAACCATATCAAGATCCCATATAGCCGGCCTCCATTTGTATTTCTCATTAAATATTTGATGAACTCTAACTGCCTAGCTTACTTTACCCCTTTCTCCTACCAAAACATTGACTGGCTTCTCCATTCTCCTCAATTATTGGTGCATTTTTAGGAAGGCAATCATCGTAGATGTGAAGAATTTTTAAAAAATGGAGATACAAAAAAGGAATGTAAAACAGAGACGACCCTAGGAAGAGGAGAGTGTTAAGCAGGCAAAGGAAAATACATATTGAATGGCAGGACACTATCACCAGTTTACAGTAGAGAGGAAACCAGCTATGTCAGGGGATAAAAGTGAATGCAGAATCACATTAATTTTCTATCTGCTCTTAAAAGAAAAAAAAATTGATTTCACCCTGGGAACTGCAACATGCATGAATTTTATTGATACAGATATATGGAAGAATTGCAGAGGAACTTCATTTTATATGAAATTGTTCATGGCAAAATTTTAAAATTCCATACTAATTCAGAGTATTTGCCACTTTGTCACTGTAAATATGCATGGAGAAGACGGAAAAGGGGGTGCAGGCAGGACCTCAAATGGCAGGAGTGTTTTTATGTGATAGGCACTTCTGTAAGGAATGTCACCCAATGCATGATTCAACTCCTACCACTGAGAACAGAGATTACTGAGCCAAGGTGCTTTCTGGCCTTGTCACAATCAGAAAAAAACAGACAAGGAGTGATAAAAAATAATGCACAATTATATTGGATGAAGCCTCGCAACAGCTTTTGCTTCAGTATTTCTGAAGTCAGGGTTTAGTTTAATCAAGCATAGGTCTCCTAAGCAGAGACGCTCATGACATATCTGGGGATGGGTAGATGCAAGATACAAGGGCTGTCACCTCAGCATTGTCACTGGTGTCACCAAGGGGAGAAGGGACATTACACTGGTCTGCACTCCACCGAGTGGAATGGGGTGGGTCAGGGAGAAACAGAGGGTGTAAATCAGAGGAGGAACAAATTCATACAAGATGGTGCTATCAAGCAGGAATGATGGATAAATCCAGCTGGACAATAGGATGGCTAAAGCAGGACACTGGCTTGTGATCTAAACTCTGTGTGCTCCGTGTTTCTGAGAAGAAGGCAAACGCTGTACTAGGATGTACAAAAGAGGATAGAGCTTGCAAGTACAGGCAGAAGCACTTTTATTTTGCCCTGCAGGGGCAGAGCTCCAGACAAAGGTCAGGCAGTTGGGTTTGGGGTATTGCACCTTGAGAAGGAGTGCACCACAGTCAGACATGGTGCAGGGTGCAGCTGCGGTGTTGACGGGGGATGGAGAACATCACCTATGAGAAAAGACCAAATGCACTGCAGTTCTGCCCAAAGAAGGAAAAAATTATTTCAACATGTAAGGCTGTAAAGCAGAAGGGAATTACTCTATTCTCTGCCTGTGGGGCAGCAAGGAAGTTTCTGGTTAGTCACTGGGAAATAATTGGTAAGCAATTGCTGTTAAGGGCAGTGAGGCAAAGGAGAGGTGGCAGCAGTGGAGGTGGTGGAAGCTCCATCACTGCGTATCTTCAAAGATGATATGCATATCTTCAGAGACGTTGTTGGAACAACATGGGTGAAGCTTATATACAAATATACTATAAGTAATATTTTTGCATGGTATATATAATATTCTGAGGCCAATAAGAGTAAATAGCCTAGTGGGGTCCCTTCCAGCAGTGTTCTTTACCAAGTACAGCTCAGGCTGAAAGTCTACATGTTACACATTGTAGTAGAAAAACTATCAATGCCAACCACAGTGTGAGTGCCAAGTGGGAAGTATCCCCCACTGCAGTGCACTGGCTCATGCTTTCCAGGCCACAGGCCACATCCAGATTTGGGGTGCCTATCAGAGGCTCCAGCAAGTTAAGATGTGTAGAGAGTTACCTGAAGCAAGGCAAAATCTGAACTAACCTTAAATACTAAAACAGCACAGGCCAAGGACCCTGCAGAAAGATTTGTCTATGGATCAGGGAGGTGGCAAAAACTGATACTGTTTTGGGTTTGCAGATCTTAGGGCAAGCTTGGTACACACTTTCAAATGCATTCCCCTTTCTGAACAAGGAAACACAGAGTTTAAGTCCTTACCTAATTGTGGGATTCCAGGAGCTGGAGCTTGAAGAAAAATAAATGTGTGACTTGTGCTATAGCTGTGGCTGCTGGACATATCTGTCTCTTCTGCCTGCGTACCCAGGACAGCCCAAATTTAAAACTTGATTTGGAGGGTGGCCTCAGATGGTGCAATTTTCTTCTAAGGTGGTGCTGGCAGAAACAAATAAATTTAAAATCTTTTTAGCTGTGGATGCATATCTGGCCTGTGCTGCTCTGATTTGTCTGTCACTACCAACAGCAAACTACATTCTAGGAATTATGCTTTACGCTTTAATAACTCCTTTCCTGTGAGAAAACAGTTATTTAGGAGGATCCTTTTAAACATGGATGCTGGCATACTGTGGGGAGGCTGGCTCTTTTTAATGTTTTGCTACTTCCTTTTGATTTATTATACATACCCTTCTCTCTCCTCCCTGTTTCAAAATGAATGAAAGAGATTAGTTGTGACAAGCAGTATGGGGAAAGCATGCATGAAAGAGGTGAATCTTTGAAGTATGAAATAAAACACAGCATCTGATATCCTGCAGTTGGATTTAAGTAGGATAATTAATTGGTCCTCTTTTGCAAGTGGAATGAAATGTGCAAAGCCACAGGCCAAAGGCTTTATGGGGCTGGAGGGAGGAGGAGGAAGCCACCAGCTCCACCACAGGCCTGTGACGAGAGCTCCCCTTGTCATGGAGGGTGGCATAAATCATCGCTTCCTTCATATGGCTTGCCATAACTGCACACTCTTCAGGCTGGCCTGATGAGCCTGGCCTTGCCCACAGCTTCCTGAATTCACACACACCTTCCTCTGCCACAGCAGGGACAATGCCTCCGGCTGCCAGTCCCGGGAGCAGTTCACCCCTTCTGCAGGATGAGGGGGGGCTCTCTTCATTAAAACTCCCTTTAATTGGCAGTGAACATGTAGTATTATGCAAATTCATTTCACTGAGAAAGGGGAAAAGAGGAAAACACAGGAAAAGAAGAAAACACAGGAAAAGAAATGACAAGATACCCTGATGCAACTCTCTTGCTCTTTCCAAAGTGAGATGCATAAATATTGATCTAGCCAGGATATGTCCTACATTCTTTTGCACAGACATTATAAATGTACTTAAGAATAAGAAATCAATCTTTTTTTTTTTTTTTTCCTGAGTGATAAACATGTACAGCCAAGAATACACACAGATAATGCAAAACAAGGCTGTCAGACTTGCCACTTAAATATTGAGTTGGAAAAACTCTTCTTGGGGAATGCATGAGAAAAAAATCTTCTTACCTATTTGTTTATTCATCAGGTATTTCCATTAATCCCTTTACAGACCACTTAAAACACACTCCCACTCCAGTTCTAGTTATAATCTACCATCTAACTAGTTTTTGATATTTTGCCTGATTAATTTGTTTAGGTTACTTTGTCATAACTTTCTCCAAGCAAGGTGAGGTATAACTTTAAGCATCCCTGTAACTTTATCACTTCTTCTGCCATTAGCCTTCCATCTGGTTGAACATTGCAACACTGCAACTGAGAAAATCACATCTTGAGGTTGCAAAAGCAGAAGAGTTCCTGCACTAGAGAGACACGGGCTGGCTTCTGAATCACTGGGTGGTTAATAACTGATATGTAATTGTTGGATAATCTGTTGAGACAGTAACAATACAGGAAACTTATTAGTATTTTCTCTGAAGAACACCACTACTAAAATAATAAAATTTTAACAAGTCCCCTCTTGGGTAATCCTACTGAATTACTGAAATATTGCAAAGCTGCTTCATCTTGCTATACATTGTAGTAAAAGATTCTGCCTTTTTACCGAGGAAAGTGTATGCATGTTCATAAAGTAAAATATGTGGCAGATGTTGGGTAACAAAGTTTTGCATGTTCAGCTAGATTTTAAAAGAAAAAGTTTCAGCTCCTTTTTAAGTATCTGATTTACCTTGTCTGAACTACCATTTGGGCAACTCCTCTGCCAGTTTTATTGTCTTGACTCATTTTCAGTTATTTTCAACTTCATTTATGTATCTTAAATTACATGTCCTCTTTGGAAAGTATTTTAAATGTTTATGCTATTGCAAAGTGAAACAAATTTTAAATAAAAAATGCAGAGTCTCTTTTCATAAACATAACTCCAGCACAAGGTGATGCAGTAAATGAGTGGAATGGGCTTTAAACAGTGAAAACAGTATGTTTAAAGACTTGGCAAAGTCAGGAAGAAAAAATGAGTCAAGTGATATCTATTTCTTATAATTACTTGCCATGCTGACAGAGCTCATCACTGTTGGCCTCAAAATGAAATCATTGTCATGCTGCATTTCAAAGCTGTGATTCAGAAGCTGCAAGATAGAATCATAGAAACATTAGAGTTGGAAAGGACCTCTAGGATCATCAAGTTCAACCTTCATCCTAACATGTATCTATCCATTAGACCATAGGCTCAAGTGCTACGTCTACTCGTTTTTTAGACACCTCCAGGGATGATGACTCCACTACCTCCCTGGGCATCTGGTTCCAGTGCCTAACCACTCTCTCAGGGAAGAATTTCTTTCTAATATCTAATCTAAACCTGTCCTGATGCAACTTGAGGCCATTTCCTCTCATTTTATCATTAGTAATTTGGGAGAAGAGACCAACACCAACCTCGCTACAACCTCCTTTCAGGTAGTTGTAGAGAGCAATAAGGTCTCCTCTCAGTCTCCTCTTCTCTAGACTAAACAACCC
>JANIJG010016692.1:55239-70388 GCA_024611175.1 Megaceryle torquata | reverse complement strand
GCCAGACCTAGCATGGGGTTGTCCAATCCCTCAAAAGCCACCATATGTCCTTGTTCCACAAGGAATTCCTCTACACAAATCCACCTCAAATCTTGTCTTTCAAGTTACATTGATTATAACTAATGAGAAGACCTTAAAAGTGAAGATGAAATTCTTTAATTTTCTTACATCGAAAAGTCACACTATGTAAATATCCACTTTCCCTTCCATTTTTTTCCTGAGAAAAATCGTGGGAATGAAAAAAAGAATTCTTAAGTGAAGCTTTATAAGATTTTACTGACCCATTTAGCAGCTTATTTTAATAGCCATATTAGCATGCTCCTAAATGGAAGTCTATGAAAGAAGAAGCTGTAAACTTTATGCCTTCCATTCAGCTGCTCTCCTTTTTCTTCCATTAAAACTGCATTTACAGAAGGGATCGAGCAGTACCACACAAAACTTTTTATCTAAGTTCCAACAGAATATCCTCCTGAAAACTGATTTGGTCCTAATTTTTAAAACTGCCCCAGAAATCCATGTTCTATCAATGACACTATAACCTCTATCTAAGGGACCCAAACCAGATTCATTTACTGATCCAAGCACAAACAGTTAATTTCTTGAGACAGACACACAGCCCATAAGCCAGAGAATACATCTAAATGACAACTAAAGCAACCCAAAATAATGTTGCTCTTGGACTTGTATAAGGTATGGCTTTCTGGTAACAGAAGTAGGCAAGGCTTTAGCCTTCTCCACCCTCCATCCCCATGTCTACCTAATGACCTCCCATACCAAAGCACTGCTTGGAACATGAGATACTTGTTTGATCATATGTCTCTGTGACAACTCCACTCAGGCTGTGTGACAGTTTTGCCTCACATTTGCTTAAGGGTTGTCAGAGACCCAGCAGAAATCCTTATAGCAAAAAGTCTTATTCCTGTAAAACCTTTGCTGTAAGAGCTTATTTTTTTCTGTGGAACTGTCATTTCCTAGCTGTTATTTCTTTTATGCTTCACCATAGCTTTACAGTAAAAAAAAAAGGTATTTTAAACATTAAAAATCCCTCAAAAAACAAACCAACAAAATTGAACAATCACTCTGCCTCTTTTGCCACCAGAAATGAGAAAGCTGCACATTAACTGGGAGTTTGCTGCCATTTCCTAGATACAACTGAGCACTGAAATAGGATGTAACATGCATAAATACTGAGGTGGATTAACACAGTATCAAAGTGTAGCTTTTCTTCCATAAAATCATCTGACATGACTAATAATGGTCCTGCACATGGGTCAGGGCAATCCCAAGCACAAACAGTCTGGGTGGAGAATGTATTGGCAGCAGCCCCGAGGAGAAGGATTCAGGGGTGTTGATTGATGAGAAGCTCAACGTGACCCAGCAATGTGCAACAGCAGGCCAGAAAGCCAACAGAATCCTGGGCTGCATCAAAAGAAGTGTGGCCAGCAAATATTGGGGGATGATCCTCCCGCTCTACTCCACTCTTGTGAGACCCCACCCAGAGTATTGCATCCAGCTCTGGAGTCCTCAGCAAAAGAAAGACATGGATATTTGAGTGGCGTCAGGGGAGGGACACAAAGATGGTCAGAGGGCTTGAGCACCTCCCTTGTGGGGACAGGCTGAGAGAGTTGAGGCTGTTTAGCCTGAGGAAAGAAGGCTCCAAGGTTATTAGGAAAATTTTCTTTACTGAGAGAGTGGTTAGGAATTGGAACAGGCCCCAGGGAGGTGGTGGAGTCACCACCTCTGGAGGTGTTAAAAAAAACCATGTAGATGTGGCACTTCAGGGTATGGCTTAGTGGTCATGGTAATATTTAGTAGAGGGTTGGACTTGATGATCTTGAAGGTCTTTTCCAACCTTAATTATTCTATGATTCTGTGACTGTATAGCAGCTTTCAAGTGCTTAAGGGGGACCTACAGGAAAGCTGGGGAGGGACTCTATCAGTGAGTGTAGTCATAGGAAGAGGAGTAACAGTTTTAAACTGAAAGAGGTTATAGACTGAGGTTAGACATATGGAAGAAATTCTTCACTGTGAGGGTGGTGAGGCACTGGAACAGGTTGCCTTGAGAAATTGTGGATGTCCCATCACTGAGAGGGTTCAAGGCCAGATTGGATGGGCCTTTGAGCAAACCTGGTTTAGTGGGAGGTGTCCCTGCCCATGGCAAGATGGTTGGGACTAGATGATCTTTAATGTCCCTTTAAACTCAAACCATTCAATGATTCTATGAAGACTGGCATTAGACATATAAGAGTTTTCTAATGTCAGGCTCAAGAGCATGAGAAACTACGAACGAATCCCTGTGACTCCAAAGGTGCTTTCCAAATTATCTGGGACCATGGACAAAGAGATTTGGCTTCTCACATGAAAACCAAAGTTGTGTTTCATGTTCTTCACATGAAAGTTGTGAAGCAATGTGGGGCAGATTTGCTAGAAGGCTTTCTGGAGAGAAGGGAAGTTCATGAAAGGTTTGAGGGTGGATCAGTGAAAGAGGCATTAGTATGTGTAAGTATGAGAGACATGTGAATGCTCCCCTAAAGAATGAGATTCTGGAAGAGGAGCAAACTGGAGCATCAATTATATTTTCAAAATATAATTTCAAGACCTATAAACAAAATAAGCTGTTTAAGTCTTTTTTTTTGTCATTCAGCTCTGAAGAGAAGATCAGATGTCTTATATCTGCACACTTATTTCTGATAGCTGAAACAGTAAAATTTAATGAAAATGCATTATTAAAAATGCATCACATGACAAACTATCAAATTAAGAATGTATGGTACTTATTTCACAAATAGCATACTTAGACTAAACTATCTAAGAGCAGCTTCTTGTAAGATAAGCATATTTTAGAAGCCTGAAGTTTTATTTGTAATGACTTGCATGCAGAATGGTTTTCCTCTAAGGAAAATAGAAAATATGATGAGCATGAACAAATACATTGCTATCAGTCTGGGAATAAAAAGCCATTTTACTTTTGTTGGAATGTATGTCTAATAGGTTCAAATAATGACTATGTTATTTTTTTCAATATCACATGTACTTCTTTAAGTGCTCCCCTTTCTCTTGTTTCACCGTTGTGTTTCACCATGGAGTGCTGACAGCATCCCTCCATCTCATCTTTATGAAACAACTCTCACCCCTCTCCCAAGCAGACTCCTCATTCCTGTTAATCTGAAGCTTTAACTGACAGTTCACTGCTATTCAGTACCTGAATATTCTGAAACACCAATATTCTGCTGGTTCCAGAAGTGACTTGCTCAAACACCTGATGTTTCATGTGCTGCTTGATCAAAGCTGCATTAGCAGAAATGTCTGGCTGTGTGTGGCTATGAACAACCAGTGGTTTGTTAGGTTGATGGAGCAAACGATCACCTCATTTCTCATGAGGAAAATGCATTCGACTATTTTGGCATGTTCGAACCATCTTTGTTCTCTGATTAAAATGTCACACAACCTTTTTGTGCAAATTGGCAGGGCCTATCCTTTGTGAGTCCGAAAAAAAGTTGGATAAGTCAATGAGTTAAGTACAGCATGTTTGGTCCACATGCATCTCAAAGAACTGAGAAAAATAACTGTATCAAATCACATGACAAAATACGTGCTAGAAATGCCCAAGACTAGGAAAACAATGAGGCAACAGTCTGTAGTTGAAGTTCAGTACCAGACATGCTGAGCTGAAGCAACCTAGTATGAAATTCACACCAAATCTGTATGCCTATGAGAAGGTAATAGCTTTTTATCATGGTGCTGTGGAAGAGTATGATGGAATTATTTGAAACAAATATCTGAGGTTCCAGTGAGGATGCTGCATAGTGATCTCTGTAATAGCTTATGTCACTATGGATTGCTAATTATAATAATTAAAAACTTTACTGCATAATATCCCTCACCACAACTTATGGGAGCAATGACTCTTCCTCATTACAATGAAGCATAATACCATTACATTTGTGCTCCATATAAGGGCATATTAGACAGGACAATAGGATGGATCTGTTCTCTAAATAGAGTCTGGTGTGCTCAGTTGGTACAGTTACATGACTGTATATTGTTACACTGGTGGAAATGTGAAGAAGATGCCTCACAGGGGGCAGAAAGAAGGAAAAGAGAAGATAACCCTTTCAGGGATTCAAAAGATTCCATAAGACTCCACACTGTTTTTCCCCACAAAAACTGGGTCCCCAGGTCCTACGGCAACCCACCTCACTGGAGGCAGCACAGGAGCATTGCTTGCTTTCAAACATAAATATATTACACGTGCCATTCCAGCTGAAGGAAAGAGCAGTAGCTAATAAAAAATCCATTCCAAGCCTTCTCAAGGCATGAGTGTGCATGGACTGCTGCAACCTGCAATGTCTTCAAGCAGCTGTTGAGAAGCACAGCAAAGTCTGGAACTTGCCATGATTAGTCAGTCATTGTTTCTACCTAAAGTTTGACATTGTCACAGTTTAGGGTCAGGGCTGCCCCTTAGATCTTTAACAGACACAATCTGTGAACCTCCTTCCCTCCCCAAAGGGGAAGAGAAAGGGCATAAGGAAGAAAGACTTAATTATTAGAAAAGGAAACTAGAACAGCTTTAATGAAAATGAAATTAATAATAATAAAAATGGAATATATACAAATATATACAAAATCAGTATTGACCCCAACTCCCCTGATGGTAATTACATCACCATCACCACTGATGCTGTGGAGCAGGCACTGGGAGAATCCCAGACTGGGCCCTACAGCAGATGGGAGCTGTGTTCAGGAGCTGGATTCTGCTACTGGGTTCAGGAACACACAGATCAGGGTGGAAGGCAGAAAAGACAGAGTCCTCCTTGGATGCTCTTAGGAGGAAGGCAGAAAAAGACCTGAGGCGAGACCCTCCCGATCCCTCAGCTTTATACCAAATATGACATATATGGGATGGAATCCCTTGTTGGTCAGTTTGGGGTCACCTGTCCTGTCCACTCCTCCCTGCAGGTGCTACCTTTTTCCTTTCTGCACTCCCCAATGTTGTACACAAGATCCAGCAGTGGCTTTGGTCTGCACACCAACCCCTGGTACTACCTCTAACCATGGGGTGTTATCACTGCCAGCAGCAGACGCTGCCTGTGAACACAGGCTGCTGACTTCAGACAGTGCAGTGAGTTAGAAGAACTGAGCTGAAAAGTAAAATCACTGAAAAGAATTAGTTCTGTTCTCACTCAAACCTGGACAGACATGATCGGAGCCCATGGAGCTGCTTTTCAGTGAATTACTGTTAATGGCATTTATTACCAGCATTAACAGTAATTTATTCACCATTAATCAGAGCAGCTGGTTACAGCACTTCTCAATCATTCTTAGTCCTCACTTTGCCAGCTGACTAAAATATTTTATGCTACCATTATTCACAAAGCTTCAGCAAACAGCCAGTAAATTTAAACGGAGCCTGGGATCCTGAAAAGTTACACTCTGACTGTGTCTAATTTATTGTCACCGTTTATGTTTGTGTCAAGACTTGGGCTTTCCCACTGATCAAGATTTGAAATACATAGTTGTAAAATGTACTCTTGGAGTGGGCCATTGGATTAGTAGTAGAAAATCATGTTCTACTTAGTGGAGACGTTAGTGGTACATTCATTGCAGGAGAAAGTATATCTACCTATCTACAAGGCTGGTACTTATTGCTTGGGTCATTTAACTTGTTGCCTGTAGGACTTACTGAAATTCTCATTTGTCTCTGTATTCACTGAACTACAGGACATATTGCATGTATGGTGGTGTAGGAGGCGTGTTCAGTATGTTTGAATAGGCTGCTGTTAAGAGAGGTATTCAGTCCCCCTCCTCCCCAGGGGAAGATGCTGCCCTCTGCCTTGAACAGAAATAGTAAAAATGTCCTTGTGTGTGTCAAGCTGTAATATCAGTGATAATCAGTCTATCCTGAAAAGCAGGAGACAGGAGAATAACTCTGAAAAGCAAAATAATTTCAAGTTAGAACCTTTTCATGTTGTCAGAAAGAGCGACCTAGCTCACGATGCATTTATATTAGGGATGCCCAAAGGGAGGGACAAAGAGGACGAGGGTGCCTTTGTTAACACACCAGCCAATTCACTATTAATTCATGCCAGAAGCAGAGTCTGTGCTCCCTCCACAAAGTTCTTGTAACAAAAAGCTTTGTAGAAGTTGTTTTCTGGAAATCATTTTAAGATGGCCACTCTGCTTAATCAGCATGGAGTTCAGTTCTGCATCAGATTACTAAAGCATACCATTACCCCCCAAGGGCTTAAAATTCCTGCAGTTTTGTATCAGTCATTTTGCCATGAGCACTGCAATTCCCATAACATGATCCAGGTCTTGGAAATAAGGGTAGGAACAGTTAAAGTATCAACATTAGCTTGTCTGACATAGGCTACACTGATAAATTATGTATTTCCAGATGTTTGGCTTCAGAGTATAATTCAAACTGACATATTGCAAAGATTTATCTTTATCCAGCCTGTATGTTACAACCTGGTCAGGCACAACAACAAAAAATAAAGATTTCTTTTTAAATAAAATGGAAGATTGTTGAAACTTGCAAGTGTCAGTCTGTCCAATTTTATCAGCGATTTACCAGACCCCTCGTTGGACTCAGCTGGAAGCGTACCAGTGGCCTTCCAGCTCAATGGCCAGATTTCCCCTGCATCAGAGGGGAGGTAGGTTTCTGGACAGCACCAGATGCTAGTGCCCACAGCCTGGGAAGGATTTGGAGGATGCCAGCCAAGTGAGATACGGTTCCCAGAGCAACGTGAAGAACAGTTACTTCTTCTCCCTGGCACTTTTAATTTTTCCTTTAAACAGCAAAGTGTTTTCTTCAAAATGGAATCAAAACATCTATTTCCTTCTAAAAATGGAATTACTCTCTGCACAAGTCTATATGTATGAATTCCTGGTGTTCCTATAGGCAACTAAGAATTACAGTGTTGGCATAACTGTGATAGTCTCAGGAGAGGTGTAAGTAAAGGTTTGTGGGGGAGATGTAATGTCTTTCATCAGATAGTGAACCAGGCTGTGCACCACATACATTTGGAGCACAGAGTCCCTCCCATAGATATGAATATAGAATCATTGAATCATTGAATCATAGAATGCCTTGGGTTGGAAGGGACCTCTAAAGGTCATCTAGTCCAACACCCCTGTAGTGAGAAGGGACATCCTCAACTAGATCAGGTTGCACAAGGCCCCATCCAACCTGGTCAGTGATGGAGCATCCATAACTTCCCTGGACAACCTGTTCCAGTGTCTCACCACCCTCAGAATTTCCTAATTCCTAACCTAAATCTACCCTCTTCCAGTCTGAAGACATTATCCCTCATCCTGTAAGAACAAGTCCTTGTAAAAAGCTTTCTTGTAGGCCCCCTTCAGATACTGGAAGGCTGCAATAAGGTATCCCCAAAACACAAGTCTGTCTAAGTGTAATAAACTACCTATAGTTGCTGTCTCAAGAAAAGCTATTTTCTTACAGCCCTGTGTACTTCCATGAAATATTTGTGAGTGCCTTTGGTAAGAAGAAAGGCTGTGATCACTTTCGTGCATATCTCGGAGTGGATCGCAGATAATTTCCCAGTGAGATACATATAGAAAGTGCTCTGTTATCAATTTGGTTTAGATCCTCTGGTGTTGAAGTACATCCTTTCAGGTGCCTAAATATGAATGTGAAGAATTTACAGTGGCACTGGATGACCCACTTAAGGTTTACAGAGGTATGACACAGAGCTGGCTTGGTTCTGGCATATTCTTTAATGCCCCACTGCATGCTAGAAAGGCCTCTAGGCTTACTCCTGTTAGTGTCTGTCCCCTTCCTTGACCCCATGAGACCAGGTCGTGTCCTGACCTACGGCCTGGGGGCTCCTGATCCACCAGGTAGGCTGGAGGGGATGAGGTATCTGGTTAAGGCGTCTCACTACCCCAGTTTGTAAATTCATGAAAATCCCCAGGGAAGGAATGGTTTGGTTCATCTTAATTTCCTCTTAATTCAAGCCAAGTTAGGGTAAACTGTTGGGGTTGAGAGTGAAAAGAATGGATTTACTTAAAATTGACAACATATCTGCCAATGTTTATAAAAGACATGGGTCAAGAAATGAAAGAAAAGAACATGCTCACTCTATTTAATCCAAGGTGTTTCTCTCTCCCCTCTGCTGGCTGATGTGCTGTAAACATTCCTAAAGCTACCTGCTCAGAGATTTTGTCTCTGCAATTTTTCTGTCTCAGGTTGCACCCACCAGAGAGAAAAGTACTTCCCGATTGGATATATTTGCTTTCACAGCTAATCCTCCTTCCATATTCCACCAATTGAATCTTTTTCTCCAGAATACATATCCTCTATTTTACAAAAAAAAAAAGTCTTGTTGCTCCCTTCTTAATTAAAAGAAATAATGTTATAGTCACTCTGATAAAGCAGCTGTCATCTTCTTTCCTTGATTGTAACTAACCTTTGGGTGACAGTGTTGTCAATGCTACTAACAATTGAACCAGAAGTTTCAGATGAAATTTGGAAGGACATATCAGAGTTAGATAAGTAGCTGGAATAGTGATAAATGCAAGCTGGAGTAGAAGGTAAGTCATATTGAAAGGAAATATTATAATTTTTTAGCAAATGTTTGGGTTTTTTTTATTTGCCTTTGAAATAAAGAGGAAAAGGTATGTCTTTAACTATCAGGTAAACATTGGCTCCATGTAGAGAATATAAAACCAGATAATTAGAAGATACTGTATATATCAGGGTTTAAAAACAGTCTATGAGTCAGACCTGTCTCTACCTTTTACAACTCATGCATCCCTGTGACATGGTCAAGACAAAGTGATTGCTGATGTGAGAGCTTTCTATGTGATGTTAGAATAAGAGCTAAAAAATTTAATTTTTTTTTTTTTTCTAATTCTAAAAAGAGGAATATTTTCAAGGATGCTGTTTATGTAAACTTTTTTTTTTTTTTTTTTTTTTTTCTGGCTAGCTACTGTTATGACCAGTCTAGAGAGGAAATGAGTAAGGTGATATTAAACTGTCATTTAAAATAAATGGGAAGGTGCAGGTTGGATGCAGGAGCTGAAAAAGAAAAAAAAATTATTTGAAAAAGGAAACATTTACAAACTAACACTTAAAACCAGAATACCTAATTCAATTCTGTAACCCCATGATGGATATCACTCAAGAAAAGCACTTTACAGAAGGCTAAAAAAGATTAGACACAGATAGGTGAGCAAGATGAATAATACTCAGTTACACTTGTTAAGATCAAATTTATAAGGAAACCAAGCCATATGTAGGCAAATAGCTCCCTGAGGTGAAGAAGAAACTTCCCTTTAGTTGTATAACAATGTAATAGTTCATTACAGGTGGCTTTCACTCTGACTGAAATCCCTTGCCCTCAGCTGCTGACAGGCACTGAATATTGATCAGGAATGGCTGGTTGCTGAGGGCAGGATGGAGGTGACCTGTTCACATAGCTTTTTCACCCTTTTCCTTGCATGCACCCTTTTCATTTTTTACTCCTTCCAGTTGTAATTTGTCATGGTCCCACTTTATTTTTTTCTGTTTTCTATTTCTCCTCCTACAGCACTTCATCTGTCAGCCACCCCAGTGGGTTTACCATTCTCAGCAATTCTTGTCCCTACAGCCTTCTCGTGCTGTGTATTTGTCTCACTCAACACAGAGCAGTTTATTATTCCTATTGTTTTGTTTTGTGGCCATTTTTCATGTACACGCAGGAACAACCTAGTAACATGTCCAAACATACATATGGCAGCTAGATGTCAGGAACACCTTAAAGCAATGAACTGCTAGACTTTCCCTTACCATTGGACTTCTGCTCTTTGAAAAACTGAGGCACAATCTTCCATTTCTGTTCATGTGGATCAAACAGATCATCACCTGGTAGCATCCCCAGAGAAAATCAGCTAAAACTCCTCAGATGATCACTACATTCCCTGTTTCCTGGCACTTAATAAATTATTCTGCTGACGGTGACAAACTCTTTTGCATTTTGGGGGCTGTCACTTACTGGACTGATAGACTTTCAGAGATACGAGGCCTTTTTCAAACAGCAACTGCCTTAACATTCATTTATTTTCTTTGCTACTCAGCTTGAAAACAAAATCACAGTTTTATTGTAATTTCCTCTCCAAAGGCAAAGCCTACAAAGATCCACCAGAAGAGAGAGTTGAGATAATAGTCTTCTCATTTATTGATGGCTTAGTTCATATCATGACTACAGTAACTTGCAGTGCATAGGAGGCTGGGGTATTACAGATGAGAAGCCTCTCACTGATGCATTATCAACTCTCTTTCATATAGTGTGTGTGAATACAGTGGCCACAGGTCTGTGAGAGGGATGTTATACTAACAGAGCTCTCCATGAAGTTTTATCTTCATCCCTAATGTCATGGAGAAATCAGTCCTGATTCCCAGCTGTAGCTGAGATATGTTGGGAGCAGTAGGAACTGCTGGCTGACTGACTCCACTGCCATACATCTGCACAGGAAAGTGCAATGGCTCAGAGTCCCATCCCCAAACAATTTCTTTTACCTGCTGGTTCTAGTACAACTGACAGGTGTGAATGTGGCTCACATAATGACATCATTTTAAAAGACTACCAGAAATACAGAGTAAACTGCTTAAGGGAACACAACAACCTTATTACAGAAATTAAGCAGTAATCATTCTTTTGATGTCATTGGGGGTGGGTTTGCCCACAGGCTATTTTTAAAATTATTTTTATATATTTTTTCCAAGTGAAAACAAGTGGAAGGAAAGGAAAGCTACAGGCAAATTAAATTCCCTCTAACTTCAAAGCAGAAATGTTTCTCCTTTGGAAATTCATTAAATTACCAGATAGTGTTAAAGTATAGTAATGCTGAGATGCATGGGTGGCACCATGTACAGCATGTTCCAAACTATGTGTGCCAGTGAACACTCCTAAAAACCAACCAGACAGAGGCATGCTGCCACTTTATTGTTTCAATGAGCCAATTTAATAGAAGTAGTTTTCCTCATTCAAAAGGCCCAAGACCTCAAATTATCTGCATAGATTCACTTTGTCCAGCCTTGACAGGTTTTAGAGATTAAGTTTCCAGACACATAAGAAGGTAGATTCCTCACCCTCAGAAGTTACCATCAGAGGGTGGACGGATGGACAAAAAACTAGGGAGGGGAAGCTGGAAGTCATATAGATCAGAAAAAAATCAGATGGTGAATTAAGGAATTGCCTTGAACTCAGTAATTTCCCAAACATCTCAGTGATTTTTTTTGTTTTGACAGCTTTTTTTGCCTGCATCTCCTCTCGTCTTTTCCTTGATATTTTTTTTCTGCCATGTTTCCTTTTCTTTATCTGGTGCATAGCTAATCCAGTGTGTGTACAAGTACTTAAGGCAATCAGTCAGCCTTGAAAGGAATTCCTACCTGCAATCATTGACTGCCTAAAAGGGATTTTGCTCCTGCCCAATAATTGTCATTCACCTATGACCCATTTTTGGTAACCTCATAGCCATCTCATTATTACTTAGAAAAGGTGCTTGGAATAAGAATGTGTTCCAATAAGCAGGCAAGTCAAAGAATGTGTCTAACACCAGTGCCCATGAAGTTCATCAGAGGAATGCTGATTGATTTTCTTTAAATAGACCAGATGAGGAGAAGAGCATTAGGCTTGTCTAAACAGTATGCAAGTCAGCATGGGGCTGAGTTTTCAAGGAGAGCAAAAATGGATTCACTCCAACAGTACAATATAGCACTGAGAATAGCTTAACTATGAATTTAAGCCCAAACTTTTAAAGACATATTTTCCATTAGTTTAAAGAGGAAATATCCCTCTTTTTCATGAGCAGATACTCATCCTTTTAAAATTATGACATTAGCACCACAGTACAGTTTATGTTACCGAGATTCTACTTTGTTGGTGTACCTGAGGGTTTTAAAATAACTGCCAAAAGTTTATTCACAAAGGAGTGTAAAGGGGAACTGAATTGAACAACAGTCATTTTGCTCCCTTAAGCCTTAATATATTTTAGTGCTTAAAGATGCCTTAAACACCTAGCACAATTTTCAGGAAGCTAAGTGTCTTAGGCATCAGGCTTTGGGTGCTTGTCTCCTAAACAGAGCTCAGAACAACTGTGTTCCACAAAGTCCTGTCCACCTCCCCACCCCCAAGCAATCTTAAATCAGAACAGTATGCAGCAAAATGGAATTTTCTACTACATGGGAAGAGATCCAGAATTTGTTTCAGTACCTCAAAATACTATACCCTATCAAAACAAACCTAACCATAATTGACAAGATTTCCATGTCTGCTTCGGTTTTCCATCTGTCTGGCTGCAGAACTACTAAGCAGCTCAGTGTCTGGAAGCCCTTACCTGCCTTGATTTTCTTCCCAAGTTACTGGGAAGAAAACTGTCCAGGTGGCTAGGCTTCCTGCTGCAGCATTGGGCCCCAACTCCCAGGACGATCTGGCATAGAACCAATCAGGAGACACTCAGGAAAAGTCCCTATCCATTGAAAAGCAAATTAAGATTTTCTTTTTCTTATTTAATCTGCTTCAACAGGGCAGGAAAAACTGAATGGTCATCTCAGAGGAAAGAGCAGCAACTACTCTGATCAGAATGTACTTTTGCTCGAGGATATCTGCAGGAGAAAGGAGTTGTGTTTTTAATGACACCGCTGGTTTTTGCATTTAGGTTACAGTTCAGGACAGGTAGTGTCAGTAAATCTTGAACAGATGCTTTGAGTGGCAGGAAGGTAAGGGCCTGAAGCTGCATTCCCTTCTCCTTCACCAGCACCCAAACATTGCTTCTAGCTGCTGTTTCCATCAATAGAGAAAACCCTGTCCAAGGCTGCACAGATAAATAATTTTCTTTGCATTAAATAATAGTGAGCCCCAGCTCTTATTTTATCGCAATTTATTATTTTATCAATTTATTCTCAGGCTTTTAGGGACAAATTGGCTTACATATTTTTTTTCAATCAATTATTCAGCTTCTGTGCTGTCCTTGGCTTAACTCACTGAACTAATATTTCATGAGCACAGGTAAGAACCATTGCCCTCCTTCAGCTTTCTGCCTGACTTATTAACATGGATTATATTTGGAATTGCATCAATTGTAAATATAGGGTTAGATCCTCTGCTGGTACAAATTGTCTCCTCTTTTTTGATCTGCCTGGAGGTCAGTCAATGTGTCTGTGCTTTGGCAGGCACCCCACTGCAAATACCCAGTGGCACAGTGAGCAGGGATCCCCCTTCCAGTCACAAAGAAAGGAAGGGAAGCTTGAGCCTAATGGAAGCCTTAGCACCTTTATTTACTGCACAGCCTGACAGCAGGATACCACGAAGGAAGCCTTGATTGAGGGTTTCCATATGATCTGCAGCCCCTTGCAGGTCAGCAAGGAGCAGCTACATAACTGATACCTCTGAGGAACTCTGCTCTCTAACTGCGGGGTATTTGTGGATTCCCCCTGACACCGCACAGCCCCGCGCAGTGTCGCTGCACGTGTGTGTTGTGACTCTTTGCTTAGAGACAGTTTTTAAGTGCGGTGTTGAGAAGTTCTCTAGGCAGCTATTTAGACCAGGCCAGACATGTGCCTGTTACCTTACGTCTTGGTATTATTCAAGTCAGCCACATGCCTCATTCTTGGCACAGACTAAACGCCCCATGGAAGTGTAAGGAATAAAAGGTAAGGGCTCAGTGTGCACTGCAGACTTTCAAATGCATGCTGACTTGTTTCAAATAAATCACCTTCTGTGCTATGACAGAAGCTAATTTAGAATCTGTATCTGTAGATTAGATGCACTATCATTTCAGTGTAAAGATATGGGGTAGATCAGAAACAGGTGCTAAATACAGGATGAAGGTTTAAATAAAGCCTGATTTTCAGAATGAGGCTCATCCCTTTCCCTTCAGCTGGTTCCCAAAATACTTACACCTTTTGGAAAGTGTGTTCTGGTTGCACAAACACTCCAAAACAGGACTACCTTGGTTATCTAGCTAGTACAGCCCATGCAAATGAATTGCCCTTGACACTGAGTATATTTTCAGCTGCTTAATCAGCTCATGATTCAAGCAGCTGTTTTGAGAAGACAGTAGCATCTCTCCTGTATATCCCTTCAGTGCTCTGGAAGCCTCAAAGACTGAGTTGTAAAGGGAAGAAGAAAAAGATGTATGTATCAAAAGGAGCTTTACAGATAACTTAAATCCACATCAGCATGGCTCAGATTTTGTCCTCAAAGATGACACAAACATGAGCTGTGGGGGATGTTCCAAAGCTAATTTGCTTGGCTGACATATCACAGAAGGGGAATGGCATTGCACTGTCCCAGGACAGGGCTGGAGCTGTCCTTCCACATGGGACTTGGATGGAAGGATCCCTCCAGCTCTGCTTGCTCCCAGGAAGAGCCCACAACCTAGATTCTTGTGTAACTTCCACTCTGGAGTAGCTTGTTGACTGCCAGGGTGATCTGCTGCATTTTGGAAAATCTACTGTGGATGGTGCATAAGTCCTAAAGGTGGTGATTTGCTCAGGGTTTGTAGTTCCAACAGGTATTAAATGAAAAGTACACAGCTGGAGGATTCTTTTCCATCTTTTACACATGACAAATTCACTATTCTGTATTTCCCTCGTCACAGTCAGCAGCATCAAAATTGAAAATAATACATAGTGGTCTGAAGGTGCAGAAAAAAGACACATTTAGATATCCACAGAAGGAGGTAGAAATGATTATAAAGAACAAACTTTTCCTACCTTTGGATTTTATCTCTTTTGAAATGTAATAGTACAAGGACAGAGTTCAGTCTATAATATCACACAATTTAGGAAATTGTCCACAGTCATTATTCTTTTTCTTCTTTCTTCTTTCTTTTTTTTTTTTTTTTTAAAGGGTTTGTTTGTTTGTTTGTTTGTTCACTGAGACTTCATCTTTGCTCCTGTGTTTTCATTCACTGGTTTATTTTCTGTCATGAGCTGTTCAAGAAAAAACATGGATTCCTTCATTCAGAACCTCATAGGTACCCAAGGAAGAAGTGTGACTCTACAGAGCTGTGTTATTAGGGATTTGGCATATTCAGCAATGAATTAAAGACTGAATCCTGAATCCTGTTTTGCTAGTTTTAGAATTGTTTGTCAGGTTTTTTTGTTTTTTTTTGTTTTCTTTGTTTTTGTTTTGTTTGGT
>JANIJG010016692.1:0-11652 GCA_024611175.1 Megaceryle torquata | reverse complement strand
AACTGGATGGATAGATGCAGGGAGACCAGTGGATGTGGTCTATCTTGACCTCAGCAAGGCTTTTGACACAGTCTCCCGTAATACTGTTAAGTATTACGGGATAATACTTATCCCATAAGTATATATATATCCTGTATTATATCCTGTATATCCCATAGTATAAATAAGGTAATACTCCTGCAAGAAAATAAGATGTTATTTTTGGGACTCTGACTAAATTCAGGCTTTATCATGATAAAGATGGCAAGGAGAGGATATGTCTTTTATTAGACAGTTTGATATGGTTAGAAAAAGAACAGAGTAGCTTTCAGGTACACTAATACTTTTCAGATTTGAAACATAAATCCAAATGCCTACATTTCCTGACATGTCAGCAGCATAAAGTATTCTCTGTGTAACAGTAGATAGACCTGGAAAGGACCATGAGAGGTTGTACTGTTAATGTTGCTACCTAAAGGAAAGTCCAGTTTTATCAGTAAGAAGGTAACTGTCTGGATGCAATGGCTTCAGCTATGCAAAGGAGAAGAGAGCAGTGCCTTATTTTATTAAAGAAAAAAAAAAAAGTATTTTAGAGTCAGTTCTGAATGTCAATATGTGAAGGAACACATCACCAAAGGGCTATCACTGGGGTTTGAGCCAAATATAAATGGAAGCTGAAGCGGTTTAATATAACCTATACACCAAAGATTGTTGTTTTAGGACAAATTTTAAGACAACTTTAATATTTCCCCCCTACCTTTTACTAAAAACAAAATTCTTCAAACCATCAAGAGCCGATGTGCTGACTACTTTTGAAGTGTGGGTTGTATTTTATTTGCATTGGCAGGAGGAGCACAGGAGAAGAAATGCCAGCATTATTCTGCTAAGACAAGGACTATGCAGGACTGATTAAAAATGTATGTTAAGATTGGTACTGTTAAGTCATGTTGTCAGGGCTGTATTTAGTGAGACTCTAGAAGACAGCCGAAGTGAGTGGGCAGCTGACAATGGGCTGGTGGGCTGCCAGGGTAGATCAGTGGACGACCAGTACTTGCTGTAGCAGGTGGGGACAGACTGAGTTTTATAATGCATAGCAGTAGCTATGACACCAGAACCTGTAGACAGATGAGAGCTCTCTGCTCATTCTTATTTTATCCCTCTGGATATTTTGTGCAGATAAGAGTAACATTAAGCAGGCCAACACCTGTAATTCTTGCCATATTTCATATATTGGGGGATTAAGGCAGATCTTCTGATGCTGAGTTGGTCTTGAAGCTCTGCAGAGGTATTTTTAACCTACCAGATTTTCTTTTATAACCCCTATTTTCATCTTCCCACCATCTATCCCCAGCAGTCAGGTTGGAACACCTTACAGTGGAATAGAGAAAAAATTTATTTCCTTGACATTTTCCATTTACTTTACTAAATCTAAGGCCTAAAATAAGTCATAGAAGCTTCCTTGAAAAGGCTTTTTTACTAGGAGTATTTAAACTTACAGTTTGGGCTGAGCCATGCATATACATGGCACATTTTGAAAAGAGACATTTAATAAACCCTGAGAGATGCAGTGTTCATTCTTTTTGTAGCAATCAGCTACCAAAGTTTGGCATAATCACATTTTTATACTCATAGTTTATGAAAAGAATGGAAAAACCCTACAGCTTTCTCTAAGGAGATTTTACAGTTAAAAGATAATCCTGAGAGAGATAACAGATTTTAATTGATTACCTACATATACTCCTTTCTCCTCTTTCCCTGCAGCTTTTAGAGAAATCTGCTGCAGGCAGATTTCAGAGGCTCTCAGCCCAGAAAACAAATTACCAAGGAAACCTTGACACTGATGTCTGGAACTTGGTATGGAGAGAAACAATAAGCACCTTATATCAGTATCCTTAGTTTAAACCCCATTCAGGATTTCATAGTGCACCCAGGGAAACTGCCTTTTCAGTCAGTTGCCTGTTTTCTCATATGCTCTGATTTTTTAAAAACTTTTGTTGCTACTCCAGAGATCACTGACTGGTGTACATCCATGGGCTCTTATTATAAACAAAAATCGTGTCTGTGAATCTCTCAGAGACATCTTAAGTAAAAGAGCATCTCCCCACCTCAAAATCTTTAGCTGCTAGTCTGCCAGTGCTAGCATTGCAAATGACTGTATGCAATTGGAAATGTGTCTTTTGAATCGATAGAAATAGATGGTTGGACAGAATGGGTTCAACTCACCTGCATGAAGTAGATGCTTTTAAAAAGCAGTCACTGGACCAACTGAGTAACATTTTGATTGGTTGTTTCCTCTGTGTGAAATCTACATAATCTTTATGCAAGAAAGTTATCTTGGAGTAAATTAATTCAAAAAAACATTTGTCATGCTGTTTAAGTGACTGTGTCACTGCTGAGCCAGATTGGAGAAAAAAAAAAGAAAAAAGAAAAAAGTGCAGATTAAATATAGTCTTATTTCATTTCATCTGCTTGTATTTGATTTTGGATTAGGAGTTGCAGTTCCTACATCACATTTGGGATGCTGAAGTCCTTCTTAGGAGCGCACAGGGCTTTGTGACAACAACATGCAACTCTTTCACCTGTGCTTTTTGTTTCCTTTAAATATTAAATTGGAGAGGAACTTGGAAGTAGAAATTTGTGACAGTAGTATTTTATAGGAGCATTTAAATCAAAGCTTAGGACATACAGAACTTTGCTCAAAACAAGAAATTTTGCTTGGGGAGTATGAGTAAGCCATGGAAGGCATATGTCCACCTGAAACCAAGACAAGAGGCCAATATGCCTTTCAAAACATGCTCTTTCCTGGATCTCAGCATGGCTTTAATAATACGCTGACATGTTACATGCACCCATACATTTTAAGTGGCATTCAAAAACCTCACTTCAAGAGATCTGTATGGCTCAAACCAGTCCATTTCATTTTATCCAGTAAAGCTAAACTTCAGGAGTTTAAAACTCATGTGGTGCAAACAGTGAAGTATTTTTCTTTAAAACCACTACAGGCCAACTCTTACAGCTAAGATGCAATTCTTCCTGCACTCATCACTGTTGATAGGGGACACATATTTGGTATTTTCTGATGTCCTGAAACAAATAAAAGAGACGTTTTTCTTGATGAGCGTGGATTGCACCTTTGTCTAAAATCCTTCTGCACAGTAGGCCATTTAAGAAAGCAGCAGATGCCCACTTAAAATCAGCTGATAATTGCTTTCTGATAAGTGAGTCACCCTGCAAAGTGGTGTGCTTTATTGTTGAGACTTCAGTTTTTGTTTCTCAGGTTGCCCTGAGTGTTCAGAAGTGAGCCCAAAAAGCTTGGTTATACACCTCTAGTGTTGTTTGATGACTCTTCAGGTGTCTGTCATTGCTGTTGATGGCAGGAAACAGCTATTTTCTCCTGGTCATCTCTTCTCACTACCTTTTCCATCAGTCCTTCCACTGAGTAGGAAACCAGTTACCTTCAAGAACAGGAAAGTTGATGATTTGCCAGTGCAGATGTGTTGGGACATGGCTTAGCATAGGATGGCTTGCATATTTCTCTTTTGGGATGCAAGTATATGTATATTTATATGTATACATATGTGCACGTGTTTATGTATGTTTAAAGCACACTGCAAGAGGTCCTGCTGTGGTGGTCCCACACTGTTCAGGAGGATGCACACTTTACAGGGATTGCTCCCAGGCTACTGGAAGACCACTCGGAGATCTCGTCTCAGGTGCCAAAGGTGGAAGGGGTTTGCTCATTTGTCTCCCTTGTCAGATGGAGTCACTTACCTGCTTTCAGCCTGGAAGCTAGCCTTATTCAAGCTGTCAGCCAATGCTCCAGCCTCATCATTGAAGGTTTTCTCTGAGTTAAGGTTGAAGAATCCCTCTACCTCTTCCCACCAGCCTACAGCAGGGCAGAGTTTTCCCTCTTTGATCTTCCCTCTTGCAAGGGCAGTGCAGCAGAATGTATCAATCCTCGCTCTTTCTTGGGCAGCTGAAAGCATTTGCGGATCCATTAAATTAATTCAGAAGGACCAGAAGTGCTGTCTTTTTGTATTGGCAAAGTTTTAGTAGTGGGTGGGCTGCAAGGGGGGGTTCTGTGAGAAGACACCAGGAGCTGTCCCATGTCACACAGAGCTAGTTCCAGACAGCTCTGAGACAGATCCATCTCTGCCCAAAACTGAGCCAACCAGTGATGATGGTGGGTCTCTGTGATAATGTATTTAAGAAGGATAAAAACCTCTGTGCAACAGCTCTGAGAAAGAAGAGAAAACTGTGGAAAAAACCAACCTTGTGCACACCAAGGTCAGTGAAGGAGAAGGGGACAAGGTGCTCCAGGCACCAGAGCAGATGTTCCCCTGCAGCTCATGGAGAGGTCCATAGTGCAGCAGGTTGCCTGCCTGCAGCCTGTGGAAGACCATGCTGGAGCAAATATCCACACTGCAGCTATGGAGGACCCTGTGCTGGAGCAGGTGGAGCTGCCTTCAAGGAAACTAGGAAGCTCCAGCCTGTGGAGAGTCCATGCTGGAGCAGGTTTTCTAAGAAGATATGTGGCCTATGGGGAAACACACAGTAGAGAAGTTAATTCCTAAAGGACTACACCCTGTGGAAAAAGAACCATGGTAGAGCAGTTCTTGAAGAAAAGGTTGTGAAGAACTGTGTCTGTGGGAGGGACCGCATGCTGAACCAGGGGAGGAGTGTGAAGAGGAAGGAGTGGAAGATACAGAGTGTTATGAATTGATGGCAATCCCCGTTCCCCATCATTCTGTGCTGGTCAGGGGAGGAGGTAGATGAGTCACAAATAAAACTGATACTGTGAAGAAAGGGAGATGGGGGGAAAGTGTTTTAGTTTGGTTTTGTTTATTTGATTGTTTGAGGTGTTTTGTTTTGTTTGTTGTTTTTATTTTTTATTTATTTATTTATTGCTATCCTACTCTGTTATTAATTGGCAATGAATTAAATTAATTTCCCCATGCCAAATCTGTTTTGTGCATGATGCTAATTGGTGAGTGATATTCCTGTCCTTATCGCAACCCATGAGTTTCTTCTTTTTCATTGTATTTTCTCTCCTCGTCCTGCTGAGAAGGGAGAGTGAGAGAGAATGGCTTGGTGGGCAACTGGCAGCCAGCCAACATTAAACCACCACAGTCCTTTGACCCATAGAAAGTAATTATTAAAAAAAAAGGAAAAGGTGGTGTTCTAATAGCATCTGACATTTGACCCTCCCAGCACCCTTTGCTCACCATCCCAGGCACCTCCTCCACATTCCCATGATTCTTCTTTAAACAGCCTGAAAGAGGGAAGGTTTCTATTCCTCAAATACAGAGCAGCCAATAAAAATCTGTTGCTTACAAAAATTTCATTCCACCTATTCTTTTTATTGGTTAAACCTCTTATATGGCAGGCCTAAACTGATATTTCCTAAGGAATTCCTCAGCAGGACTTGAGAGCAATATAAAGCTTTGCTCCAGCTGTTGTGTTTTTGCTTTAGTCCATGCATCAACACCTCTCTCTCAGTTCCCATACTTACTTGCAAAATGGACCAGTGAAAGCTCTTGCTCTGCTCTGAACTCTTAGCTAGGCATTTGTGGCACTGTGAGGAGGCAAGCTATCGTTAAGAGCACTGCTCAGACATCAACTCAAGGATTCAGGGCTCCTCTTCCTTCCTTGTGAAGTATTCCACTGATTGAAGCGCCAGGAGCAAGCAAAGTGCTTTCCCCAGAGAAGCCAAGACAGGTTATGCTCCCCATTGCTGCGACTTTGTCTTTGACTGTACTGGGATAACTTTATTCCCTTCTCACCTATCTCCAGGTGACATGATCCCTGCATTCCCCTCAAGATGGCTGATAATAGCCTGCTCTCAAGAAGCAGGAAGAAAAATGTTGAATGACAGGCTCTTTATAAACAAAATAAGATGAACCTTTGTTTCCCAGAGGTACATATAATAGGAAAGTCAGATGGGAAAGGACTGTCAATGGAACAAGTATCTGGCTGCAGATGAAGCAGACAGCAATGAATGTCACCCAGATATGTACCTGAACAAGGCAGGGGAGAGCAATGAGTCATTCTGAAGCAATAGAAGCAGCAGAATCTTAGTTATGCATTTTAATGTCATCCAGGGTAGACTTTCTCCCTTTTGAAGGAAAGATTCAGCTTTTTATATTGGATCCTCATTTTCTATACAAGTGGTAACTATTACCCTAAGAAGACTTGAATGAAATATTAGCCAATTTAAAACTATGTTCCATCGAGATGTAGTTTATGGATGGATGCTGTGCCAAAAAAATTTTAATATCAGAAAACCATCTGACATACTGGGACTGGAACAGAGATATTCAAAGTGCTGCTCGAGAGAGGATCGACAGAACTATTCAGGTTTAATTTGGCCTGTGGTGTGTATTCTGGCCAAAACCTCCTCAAACTTTTGTATCTTAATGGCTGAGATCTGGAAATAAAGGTTTCCGTAGCATGAAGGGATTTACTCTGGAATTGCTTTGGCTAAGACTATGTAATCAACATAAGAATAACAGAATTATCCAAGTGTGTGGAGATGCCTTGAGCACTCTTCTGTTCAGGAACTCTAGCTCTGAAGTCTATGTTGCAATCAAAGACATGATAGAAGGTTTTGTAAGCACCCAAGCTAGCTTTACCAAATGCGGTTGAATATCGATATTAGTTTTCCAAGTACTTCCCTCAAATCCCAAATTGACTTGCAGTCTGCACTAATCCAGAAATTTCTGCAGAAGTCCTCACTGCATAGCCAGGTTCACTATTCTAAACTAAATATGAATATGCTTAGGCTATTCTGAGGTCACATCTTTGGCTGCAGAATAAACTCTCTGTAAAACCATTATGACATGTAATCAAGAAAATCCCTATACTGGAAACCAAATAGTCTAGCTCAGTGAACTCTACCATTCTCAGGGTGTTTGGAACGATGTCCAGAGATCTGACGTCTTGGTCTTTAAGGCCTGGCTATCATAAGGAAATTTGCAAAAGTATAGCTACTCATAATGAATGCTAAGGCAAGGCACAACCTTAGTGCCGCACAATGAGAGAGTAATTGCCCAGTACATGCCTGTTCTACAGCAACACTGAATCTACAGTCAGGACTGAAGTGGGAGAGCTGTTGAGACAGGTTTTTCTCTACAGTTTTGCTCAAGCCTTTGGTTTTGACACTTAACAAACCAAATCCAAAAGTGTTTCTGCAACTAAGGGTCTGGCTCACATCTGTTGCATACAGGAGGTATGGTAAGACAAAGAGACCTGTCTACAGGACACACAATCTGTTAACAATCTGTTAAATACAGGAGGTATACAGGTTACTGAGTGTGAAGCCTGTTTATTGGTGTGGATGATCAGAAGGATGTGAGAACTGACCCATGGAGAGAAAATGAGAGAGGGAAGATCAATTTGTTTATGAATATCAGTTTCAGTGTTCACAGAATTAATGAAGCTTGTTTCCAATGGGTGTATGTGTCACAGTCCATTGACTTTTTAATTAAATTACACCAAGGCTGAAAGATGAATTCAACCCTTTTAAGACCCTGCTGAATCTACAAAAGGGGATATTACCTGAGACTGGAGTCTCATGCCTAGCATGAGTAAGAACTAAGACCAAAAATCCGTCTACACTTTCCCTGAATAACTGATCACTGAGAGAATGAATAATATTCTGTGCTCCAATTCCTTATGAAAATAAACTTTAAAAATGGTAATTAAAACAGGCAAATGCATTTCTGATAAAACTCTGTTTATTATAGAGATCCCTTGGGTTACATATTATGTTTGCTTCCATCACCCTTTGTCTCTTACTTTACTTTACACTGTAAAATCTGCAAGAGAAACACTATTTATTCTGCTGGTCTGAAAATCACCTGGAATATTTTGAGTACTAGTGCAATACAAATAATAATATAATAATAATGAATCTGGATGGATGCTAGAGAGCAGGACTTCTAGTTTGAAGTTCTAGAACAGATGGGTGTTGGTATAGGCTATTGACCAGACCTGTATTCAGTTTACAACCCTATGCATCCATGAGAAATCCATTACTTTTTTGCAGGAGTACTTCAGAGGGTTTTAAATTTTCACCTGGTTTGCTGAAATCAGGATTTGACCCAGGTTGATAGATATTATAGGATCAGAAAGCAGGAATAAGAGAGCAATAAATTATACACCAGAGAGCAGAAGGGAGTTCAGCCTCCGACTAGTGAATTTAAAAAGTGTACTTTTAAGCAGGGAGTCTCCTTTACATTATTAACTTTTCATTAAATGATTTTCCTCTTGGACCTCCTCCCACTTCCACAGTCATGACAGTTAAGCCCATTTTTATCTGCCACACTTAAAGAGAGGTGGATGGATCTTTTCCAAGGCTATGCAGAACTGAAGTTGCATATATTTAAAGCAAAGAATCTCCTCCTGACATAAGCAACTGCATTTTATAGCTTATTGATATAAAATGTATGTAGAAGGAGGGTAAACAGGTGAGTCACCCCAGATGCTGGCAGCTGGACAGGCTTAACTGTATAGTGCATCTCACCCTGAGGTCCTTTCCTTAAACTACACAGATACCATTCATGCTTACTCAAGAGCAAGATTTATTTTATTGTTCCCAAATTTCTTCTCTTCCCGGATGTTGTGGAACTTTTGAAAGAACTTTGACTTAAATAAGCAAACACATGAAGTCAGCTGGGAAGGAAGAATCTCCTTACAAACCTCTCACGGTTGCAGTAACCACCTCCTTTCTTCTGCAGTCTGGGAACTGGAGGGCAGACAGATGAGAACTTACTCTTTTACTGATGTGTTTACAATTCATTGGCATTTTCAGAGGCCATGCTTCATAGTCCTGAATGCTGATCACTGACCACATTAAGTTCCTTTTCTTTTATATCCCTTGCCCTTATTCATGTGTGTGCTCTCACTTTATGATGAGAAGACAGCAGCCGCGAGGAAGACCTGTGCAAAGAGAATGTGAGGTGGAAACAAGGGAGTGATGCTTGCTTGATGGGCTTAATATTTATGCACTCAGTTCAGTATAGTTTATAAAGCATACAACAGAAAAAGCATTGTAAGCAGAGCAGCAAGAAATAACTGCCAGTTCTTTTTCTATTCAATATTGTAAATACACGGAGTGGAAGAAAAATACATCTTTGCATTTAATTCCTAAAAGTGTATAAATGTGCTTCCTCTTCTTGGCTTCTTCAGTTTTGCAGCAGAGACCCATAACTTCACCTTGACCTTTCCTTCATCATAATCAAGAATTAATAGTAATTTTCCTAGAATATTAGTTGTAGAAAGTCTTTTTATTAAAGTCTCTGCGTTGCCTCCGTCACATTCTCCTGCTACTCATCTTTTGTTGGGAGCTATCTTGTGTGTCCTGTAGACAGGTCTCTTTGTCTTACCATACACATCTTCTACAAGAGTGAAATAATCTATATACTCAGAGATTAAAATCTCAAGGTATACAGACATATCTAAGTATCATCGTGACTTGCCCTACTGCCAAAAGAGACTTATAATTATTGAAAGTATGGAGGTTTATAGGAACCTTAGGAAAAATGCTTAGACTATTTTTGGGACTAGTCGGATATAAACAAATGAACTAAAGTGTCCTACACAAGACTTTCAAGTTAAGTTTCTGAGCTCAGTTGCAATGTTACCTTGCTGTTAGGTAGGTGAGAAGGTTGCAAATACAGCACTCTCCAAAGTATTTTGATGTCTTTTCTTCATGGTCTGGACAGCAGAAGACATTCAAAAATATAGTCCTTTCTACTCCTTTTCTATTTTTAAATAGACAGATTTTTTTATCTGTTTTAAATCCAGACTCTGCTCCACATATGTAAACTGAAATACCTTTTAAAATTAATTTCTGTGATCAGACCAGACTATCCAGCACAACAATGTACACACAGAATTATTAAAAATGCCAAAGTCAGGGAAATATGTATGTCATAGAGCTCGTGCAGTAGAATATAATTGTAAATTTACTGGAAGAGTAATTTGCCTTGATAAATGCAATGTATCATTATCATACACATGCCCCTTATACCCAATTCTGAGAGGCACCAAATGCCACCTAGAAAGTGCTGATAGGATGTTGACAAATATGTTCAACCCAAAAGATTGAAGCCTGAGGGCAAACTGTCTCTTTCCAAAGGCAGTTTAATCATTGAACTGTCTGAGCTTGCTTTCTGAAACAGCATTTTGCACATTGCTTTCTGAAACAATACTTTTTGAAAAAAAGTCATTAGCAAGGGTGTGTGCATCTGTATCAGCAGCTATTTCCAAACTAAGTATTTCTATAGAAAACTTTAGACTCATGCTTGCAGTATCCATACAAGAAAAATAAATCAATAAGAGAAGCTGGGTGACTGAGTGACTGAGCTATGAAACTGCTCACATTGAATAGTGGTTTGGTCTTACAGCTCTAAGCCTCTTAACTCAGCTATAGCTCTAACTGCAGTGGGGCTGGGGTCAGGGATCTGGGCACTGTAACTGGACAGATCTGCAAAGGCTTATGTGCTGAGCCCCCAGAAGGGGGTAAACACTGGCATTTGGCTCAGTGAAGGGAGATGCCCCATCCTTTCCTTAGGGCCTATGCCATATATACGATGCCACTGCCTCTGGTCCTTCAAAAGTAATTGTACTCTTCTTATTGCAGAGTGCGCCTCCAAGGGTCTATGTCCACACCAGCCTAAGGTTCTCCCAAAAACGGACTCTGTGAAGCTTCCTCGGTGGTGAACATCCTACATTGCTTACTACCTTGCTGCTACTGGGCACCAGCATGTCCCAGGGTGTACCTGTGGCATGACATCTTTATATATGGCTGGAGCAGCTGCAGATGCTTTCATTCCATTCTGACTCATCTGTGTAACCTATGTCCTGTGACTACCACCATGCAGCACTGTGTAGGAGCTTGCATCAAAAAGAGTGTGTGGGTTTATAGAATAAATCAGTTAGGTCAAAGCCAGACCCTAGTCTACCTGCATTTCCCACTGTTCCCACAATACTTGCCTGTATCTACTAGGCAGCCCTAGCAGGGCTGGCAAACTTGGACCCACTTGTGCAGGCTTGGTCTGCCTGACTGGCCACAGACCATGGGAATGCCCTCTATCCTCCTCTGAAGACCCCTCTGGGCTTTGGGCATGCCAGAGGTTCAAAAAGCACCCGTTAAGTGCAGGGGAAAAAAAATTGGGAATGGGGAATTTGGACCCCTCACCTCAGAGAGGTGGTGGGAATTTAGGAGTTAATATCCTTCCCTGGAGTAGAGCAGTAGACCAGATAAGGACATAATACATAAATACATACTTGTCACCCAATGAAGACCAGAAATAGTGGCTGCTACCAGGACAAAGACATATTCGGTTTTCTTGTGCCACAGGTCATGTGCAAAGCCCAGCTGAAGTCTTTTTGTCCCCTGTAGAAGTCAGGGGCCTGACTTCAGGAAGCCCTGAATCTACCTTGAAAGTGAAGCTTTTATGGGACAGTCAGGACCATTCTCATGTCCCTGTCATGACAGTATTTGGGAGTCTTCTGTCTGTAACTCTGCCAATGGGATTTGTTTCTAAATGCTGACTGTGGGCCAAGACAAACAGACTTGAGGCGCACCACAGGGCACAAGGGTAAGCCAGGCCAGCAGACAAAGTCCCTGGCATGCATGCATCATGAGGAATGCTAGGTAAACTGAGC
>JANIJG010016691.1:166055-186466 GCA_024611175.1 Megaceryle torquata | reverse complement strand
ACCTTTATAAACTTTTTCTGATCTAGCAGTTCAAAAGCTATAAAAGCTGTCTTACTAAGAAATCAGGTTATTCCCATTTATCATTCCCATTTATGGCTTTGAACAAAGATATGTAAACACTGCTTAGCCTTCCTAAGTAAGGGAGTGATTGCCATTATAACAGCCAGAGACTGTGAGGAATACTGATGGATGTATCTGATTATAAAGACTTGCCTGTCTGAAAGAAAATATTAAGGTGGAGGAAACACAGTTTCACTCATAGCTTGTAAAATTCAGCTCCACCCAAAAAAAGATATTTATGTGTATCCAGTTCTGTACAGAGTACAAGAATTATACTCCAGGTTGTAAAAAGTAAAAGGGATGAACTCCAAAGAACCTAGGCAAAAGGGCTTCCTCAAATATCACCAAAAAAGTGGTATCAGGACCAACCTATTGTATGTGATTATGACACAGTGTCATAATGTGTGTTTCTAATAAACATTTCTTCCCCATTGTTGTAAAGAATTTAGTTGTCTGATGTCCTCACTTTTTCCTGTTTGGAGGATTCAGGTTTATATTATAAGACACAGCTTGAAAACCTAAGTTTGTATACTTTTCACCTGTGCTCTAACATCCCTATTCCTCTCCTGCAGTCCTCTTCCTGTAATCCTGCAGTCCTCCTCTCATTCCATCAGATATTTCACTTTAGACTAAAAGCACAGGCTATGCAAATGCATGGTGGAGGGAACATCTCCATTTCTATCAGAAACAGTGTGGCCAGCAGAACTAGGGAAATTATCACCCTCCTGTAATCAGC
The DNA here is from genome assembly GCA_024611175.1 of Megaceryle torquata. Lineage (NCBI taxonomy): Eukaryota > Metazoa > Chordata > Aves > Coraciiformes > Cerylidae > Megaceryle > Megaceryle torquata. The sequence continues at coordinate 185,670 of JANIJG010016691.1, read as the reverse complement.
ACTGGTGAAGTCACATCTCAAATACTGCATTTGGTTTTGGGCCACTCACTACAGGAAAGAGAGTGAGGTGCTGGAGCATGTCCAAAGAGGCATAATAAAGCTCATGAAGGGTCTAGAGAACAAATCTGGTGAGGAGCAACTGATGGAACAGGGTTTGTTCAGTCTGGAGAAAAGGAAGCTCAGGGAAGATATTATTGGTCTCTACAACTACCTAAAAGAATGTTGTAGGGAGGTGGGGATAGGTCTCTTCTTTCAAGTAAAAAGCAATAGGACAACAGGAACTGTCCTCAGGTTGCATCAAAAGAAGTCTAAATTGTATATTATGAAAAATTTCTTCACTCAAAGTGTTGTCAAGCATTGGAGCAGGCTGCCCAGGGAAGTGGTTGAGTCACTATCCCTGGAGGTATTTGAAAGTTTTGTAGGTGAGGTAATCAGGGACATGGTTTAGTGGTGGACTTGGCAGTGGTAGGTTAATGGTTGGACCTGATAATCTTTAAGATCTTTTCCAACCTAAACAATTTTATTATTCTGATTCTATTAGCCAGTTTCATTCTTTCAGCAGCTCCCAAAAGACAACAAGGGAAATACGAGAGTAATCAGATTCTGTATCTTATATTAATATTGTTAAAATTGCTATGCATTAAAATTACAAAATATTTTGAGAACCTCAAATTTACATGCCTTGTTCATATGACAGTACAAAGTAAATACAACTGTGCTACTCATTCCATCGAATCCTGTTATTCTGCCCAAAACATGATTCTCACAAAAGTTCTTATTTCATACTAGGAAATGGCAGAAATGGATTTCTGCCAAGTACAGAAGTTAGTATTTATTTTATTAATATCAGCTGTATTTTTCAAGTAACAGAGCTAGAGAATATGTGGAACTCTCATCCAATAAAACCTGTAAATGAGACGGTAAGGAACTGCTCTAGTGTTATCAAATAACTGAAATGCTTGTTACAACCCAAAATTAAGTTAAGAGAACTTTATACTACATACCTTTGCCAGTACAGTGGGTATTCAAAGATTGGTCATTTTTCCATATCATTACCATAGAAAGTTAAACCTAAATAACCCATCTGTATCTGATTTCAGCACATACTGGACTTATGAAGAAATATTTGTTTGTATGACTGTAGCAGATAGCCAACTATATGTTCTAGGATCATGGACTCACACACACCCTCACCCACCAAGTTCAGCAGTTGTACTGGGCCTTTACTGGACTGGGGTTGGCCAATACACAAGCATGTTACAAAGAAAAGCTCAGCTTATAGCTGCATTTCACTGATCAGTGAGATGCATAAAATGCTGTACAGAGAGTAAAGGGTAAAGCTATGATTACATGAGCAGTGAGGATAACAGTACAGTAGTAAAAATAATGGGACCAAGTACATCCTCTGGTAGCCTAACAAAAAATATAAAACCAGAAGCAGCCTAAAGAACATAAACCATCATTAGCTCTAGTCATCCAGAAAAAGGTGACTGAATCATGGAATCTCAGCATGAGTAATTTTGCCTGAGGTCTCTAAGTGGGTCATTATGTAATGCAAAGATAATACAAAGAATATATGTTATGAGATAACAAGCATTAAAAAACATAACACTAGAGCATTTTATATGTTTAAAGATATTCTTGAATATGACCAGCAGGCACATAAGAGTGTTTTCAGATATATTTCTGCCTGATAGACATAGGCAGATGTGGCCAATTAACACAGAAATTTTAAGGTCTGGAAAAAATATATTTTTTTGCCTTTGTTTTAACAGTTTGAACCTGACATCTCTTAAAGTAGATCCTAAGTGTTCATGCTTTGTTAAATAAAGAAGTCAGAACACATTCACTGAAACTCGTTGGTACATTCAGCAAAGATTCAGATGCAAACTTTCTAATCAGCATTCCACATCACCCCAGTCAGAGCGACCATAACAATGAGATTATTTGTTCTGTTCCTATATTTGGACAGCTACTGAAGCAGGCTTATCCTTAGGTTAAAATGTACTATATTAGAGAAACCACTCCTGGCAACTGAGAGGAAGAAAAGGTAAGATGCTTCCAATATCTTTCTTTCTTCTCATCTGATTGAATAAAATTTCTCCATAAATATTTTAGTGCAGCACATTTAAAAGTAGACTTCTTCAGTCCTGATTAACAATTATAGGGTCTTTCTCTTGCATAATATCTGTTCTGTTATTTGAGAAACAGTACATGATCCTTGTAATCAAAGATTATGTACAGTAGTGTATTAAGCACAAATGATTGCACTTTTACACCTATGCCCAACAAAGTTCAATAGTCACAAAAAATTTTAAAAAAAAAGGTACAAGGCTCATCAGTAGAACTGATGGTGTCATTTGCTAAGAAAGATTCTTCCTAATTTCTAACAGTGTGAAGGTTAAATAATCTGAGACTCAAGGAATTTCCAGGAAAGAAAAGAGGTTGGTTTTGACACCTCAGCTTTAGTCTTCAACTACATTTATAACACTTCTTACTGTAATTGCTTTAAGTAGCAAATAATCTCCATCATGATGTACAATTTTCTTTTGCTTTTCCTTGCTAAATTTTTGTGGTTTTGTGCACCAGGGGAACTGTTTCAAGTGGGTGCCGGTTGCTAAAGGGATTCTGTGATCAAAAAACATATAAGCCCTTGAATGCATGCTACACAGGTCTTGGGAAGAACTGAGGAGGAAAGGCTTAATACAGAGCAGCTAGTGTGCCTCAGCCTCACATGCCCTCTATACTATGACAGGGCTGGTTTCTAAATAGCCTTGTCTGCTGTCCTCTTGCCCTTCAGGTGTCTCTTAGCCTATTCCAAGAGTGAATCTCATAATAAAGCATTCTTTTCCACTTTGCTTCACATGACACAGCTCTCTTTGAAGCATTTGGCCACCCCTTCTGCACAGTGTGTTTCTCAGAGGCTCCTTTCCAAGAACTCAAGGCCCCCAGAGGTGTGGTGCTTGTCAGGAAAGGAGCAACACCTTACAGCACTGTACTTCAGGCACTGCTCAGTAGTGTATAGAACTGGACAGCTGCCAAATCTGAGCATTTCTAATTTGGGACTAAAGTAGTAGCAAGACATTGTCTAAATCAGCAGGCAGTCCAGCTATCTATATATAGCTTCTATATTTTTTTTTAGTAGCTTTAAAGACAGCCAAAGTAGAATTGATTTGTTGCACACAACCGAAAAAAAAGACTGAAAATAGGCAGCTTACCCAACAGTGCCTCAAATCAATTACTGGCATCCTTTCAGGCTGCATTCAGTTATGCTTACCTGAGATGTCAAATGGAAAAAGTCATACAGTGTCACAGCTAATGAAGGGCAAGTACTTGCCATCACTAAGACTGGTTAAGTCCTCCACACTAAGCTCTTCCTTTCTTTAACAGAGAAGGTGCTTCAGGTTGGGTTGCTTTTGATCTGTGGCTCTGAAGGACAAACTAAGCCTCACTCAATGCTTGGTTTTGGTTCCTCCTCTGCAGGAAAAACATGCAGTACTACTGCAGAGAACCCATACAGCTCTTCTTCTATCTGCCAGGATGCCTACAGTTCTGAAATCATCCTTGACTGACTTTTCTGACTTCTTTTCAGGAAAGCAACCATTGTAAGCACTCTTAGATATCCACATCTGAAAGTTTAAGAAACCCTCCATCAGCTTTGCAGAGTTAGAAGGGTTATTTGAATATTTTAACTGTCTCCTTATAAACCTGGTATTTTATATATATATATACCTTTTTTTTTTTTTTTTTTATTAACCACTGAGGGTGGAAAAACAGCCTTATGCATTATTAGGATGATTTTGCAGCACCTTCTCCTTGAAGAATTGATACCACTAAAAGAACTAATTCTACCACTCTTACTCCTGATGAATGGTAAGTGTTACAGGTGAGGAAAAAGTGAGGAGGATATGTTTACAGGTGAATTTAGACTGCAAAGTGTTTGGAGATTTTGTTTTATTTTTAGAACATCAAAGATTCCTGTGGAAGCTCTATCCACAACTAATTTGTCTTTCCTGAGGCATACACCTTTCTTCTTTGCTTTTGAGAATTTGAAGCAGCTCAACACAAAAATATCATCTTCCCTTTACCTGTTTGATCTCTAACCTCTGTGGCGATTTTCATCCTTTGTGACTTAATTTTATCTAAATCTTAATCCTACTAGGCTATCAAAAATATTCACACTAAGTACAGCTTACCTATTGGGGGGGGGGATGGAGGGGGGAAGTAATTTCTTATTTTATTTGTGTGAAAATTGTACTAAACTCTTCACAGTAGAACAAAAGAAGCACATTGATATAAAATTAAAAAAAAAAATGTAGAGAAGGGTACCAATGATTATTTGGCAACTAAAAATACCAATACTTCTGTTATCATGAAGTCATTAAAAGCATTCTCTAGTCTCTTTTCCCTATTTTGAAATGTGTTGTTTATAGAAGAGAAGTATAAACTCTAAAATACTTGAATATGATGGACCGAGGGAAACAATGAACTGGGAATAGCAGGAAAAAAAAAAAAAAAAAGCTCACAATTGAAAAAAACAACCTCAGTTTCTAGCCTGAAATTCCTCTGCAATTTTAACGGGCCTTTGCAATAGCAGAAATTGGTAAGTATTGAAATACTTAGAGTTTTTATGGGTTTTATGTAAGCAGAAGTCAAGTCTGAGGGTGAAATTACTGTTCTTTTTAATTTTTCAGTTTTCAACTTCTGGAAGATTGAAAAGCTCATTACATTTCTACTGAGTATGGGGATACTTCTTTTCTGCTAAGTACATTCCAAAGAAACTCTGGTATATAGAAAAAAATAATATGAAACAGCAAAAGCTTCATTCTTAATACTTTCTCAGCACTTTTAGAGCTTAGGGTTTTTTTATAGTATTTTTCTCCTTTCACATTTAAAAGCAAGTGATTTTCTTTTTACTTTTCCTTGTTTTCTTTTTTTCATCTCACATGTATCAGAATTATCATTACTTCACATATGTTGAAAAAGCTTCTCCTAAGGAAGATTGTAAAACCATTAATACTATAGATCGTCCCCTATGAAATATCCTTTGTTTCATTCTACAGCCAAGGGAAAGAAAGAGAATAAGTTGCTCAATCTGTAAAATGAAGAAATCTGAAGTCCATTGGATGATTATTTCTGGTGTTTGCAATCTTAGGGTTGTATTATTCACTTAGTGAATCAGGTTATCTGCAACCTTTTGTACAAATCAGGGTGCCCCTGAATCTTCACAGATCAGTAAGCTGATCAATAAATATTTTGACCCCACAATCAGAGCAAAAATCTTGTCAGATCATTCCAGAGAAAGGCTAATTGAGTACTTTAAAATAGTACTGAAGAGTTGTAATACATACAGACCACAAGTTTCGAAATTTGATCATGTGAGGTCTGGACAAACAACATGATTATTTAATCGGTGCAGTGTTATAGGTTGCTAGGGGATAGGTCTTCACTGGACTGAAAGATCCATGACATTTTAAAGATAGCAGAATAATGACTTAAACTGTAGAGACAAGACAAGGGGATAAAATATTCCTGAACAATCAACAGGATTTTCTCAAAAATACATTCACTCTTAAATGAAGTTCAACTGCAATTTGCAAATTATTTTCTGTGTTGTCCTATTGTCAAAGCCCAAATGCAGATTGTATCCCAACTTTCACATTCCACTTAATGATTTTACTTGAATCTAGTAACTACTAATGATGATAAAAAGAAGGAAAAGATGAAACCCAGGTACTCACTTTGCAAACACAGATGGTCTCCCTGTCACTTTCATCTTTCTTTTGCTCTATTTCTAGAGCACTTAAAGGTTCTGAGCCAGCTCCAGTAAGACCTTGCTGTTAGACAGCTAAAGCCGTATTCTGACAAAACAGATATACCAAATAGGAAGAAGAAAGAAAGGTGAAAGCCATGTTTCTATTGTTAACAGAAGGAGCTGTCAGGATTAGAACACAGTTCTTCCAAGTCTCACCCATCCCACAGGCTTTATAATTTTGTATACAAAACAGAAATTGTCTTATTGTATCGACCATAGTTAACAAATTATTTCAAGATTCAGTTTGGTTCTGAAACAATAGAAATTTTAATTTTTCAAGTTCCTGGTAGCACAGGACAGAATGTCTCCTCCTTCCCTATATTTATAAAATACATTAAATTTAGAAGTTCCTGACAAGGAACAAATGCAAAGTGCAGGATGAGAGAGGATTTTGCAACAGAAGATTGTGACTCGGGGTTTAATGCCCTCACATCTGTGTCGTTTTCCTTTTCTAAAACCCAGACCCGAATAGCTTAAAAATATTTGCCAAAATGGTATAAAATAAAAAATTTGGCCAACATTCAAAAGAGAACAAAAAGGCTTTAGCATTTTAATTGTCATCCTCAGAAGAGGATGCTAGAAGATAGCCACTGTAGTCAGTTAAATGATATGCACTGGTTTCCGATGAATTTTTCCTTATATATGTCTCTGTCTAGTGGGTTTTAGTTTCTTTCAGGTTAATCACAACTGGACTGCAAGGAACAAAATTAGTCCATTGCAAAGATGAGTCAACTGAAATGATTACAAGCTGCTGAAGCTCTGTATCATTTGTCCTTTATATGTACTTGATGAGGTCAGGTTATCAGTCTCATATTTATGAAAGTATGAGGGCACCTGTCACAAAACTAGATTTCAGAGAACTATTCTTTCCTTACATCTTTTGTTTCTTTGATGTTCGCTAAAATTATAAAATGTTGTTTCTGTTACGTAGTCAAAATGACTGGTCATTCATCTTGCTGCTTTCCTCTAATTTTCTTCTGAGAAATAGAAGTGAAGCTCCTATTTCTGACTCAGGCCTCATGTCTTAAGAGTGGCTAATGTGAATCATAATATGTAGGAACCTTATTTAGATTTGCAGACTTGTCACACTTTCTGTCCCATATTTACTGCTACTTTACAAACTTATAAAAGCACAACTATCACTAACTTCGTAGTGTTCTTAGGGACACAACCCTCTAGGGCAGATGCAGATTCCTTGCAGCACTGTAGGTAGAAGCTCCAAATATGAAAGCTCTACATGACAAAACCACTGCATCCTCTTCATTCACTCTCCTAGGGAGCATTTTCTCATTCCTTCAGCCACTACTGGAGCATATGCTGAGCCATTGCTGATGGGCTAATCACACATGTTAATTAACAATCCCATGTCACATTTCACAGCTATGAGAACAAACTATTTCAGTGACTCCAGTTCTGTCTGAGTTTCTGAATGTTGAATAGATCACTCTATTCTTGCTTTCTGTCAGACTGTGGACATAAAAGATAAGGCTGGCTAAAGTGGCTAAAGCACCCATAATCTGCAAGGTGGCTTTGTAATCCATCAATATGAGAGCTTGCTCCAAATCTGTGACGTAGTACGATTCATTCTTTCCTGATCTGGAGACTGGTTTTAAGGTCAGTCTGGTTTTGACTTGTCCATAAACATACCAAGTGAATAAGCCAACTGAGGTATAAATCACTCAGTGATTTCTGAAGTAATGCAGAGTGGTGTGAGATTTTTCCCTTCTGTAGATTTCCAATAACTATTTCTGCCCTCTACCTGTGAGACTTCTGCTGCATGGTAATTTCTCTCAGATGTTTTAATGATGTCTATACATGCCTTTTTACAGGTCTTTTATCCAGACAACATAATTTTTACTAAAAATTAAACTTTGGCTTTCCATTTTGGTTTTGGTTTTAATTTATTTGACTACCACACAATTATTTAATTTAATGTCTACTTTTATGTCAGTGTCACACACCACCTTTATCTTCTGTCGCATGTAGGCATCATTGTTCAAGGCCTGACAGGAAGTGTGATTTTTAAGGAACCTAAACTCTGGTCAAAGTGCTATTGACGTGACCAGGACTCATGATTTTGGATAACTAGATTTTGGAGCCCTGTCATAGGGTGCCTTAGAGATGATGATTTTCAAAATGTGGACATTCTGCTCCTTCTAAAAATGCAGTTCATTGCTTTTAGGAGCATGTTCTTTTAAAACCTTATTTGTGCAGTCCTCTGGCTTTGCTAGTTATTTATGAATGAACAGTAACTTGTACACAGACAAATAGGGAACATCTGCTGTTACCTGTTGGCTGCTATTTTACATTTAATATTAAAAATATTAGACTACAGCAGTGAATGGGGATGACTCAGGTGAGAACTTTCAGTAGGAAAAGAGCATGACACTCAGAGATTCAGTGCTCATTGGCATTGCCATGATTTGAATGTCAGTTACCAGCCACTGGCATTCTTGTGGTGGTTGAGATGGGACATCTCTAGAAACAGTTTGTTCAGAATGCTTACAGGTAAGCTAGGACATGAAGTCTTCATCATGCAAACTACTCAATTGACATCTCACTGGAGATCTAACAGAATTTCTGATCTGAAGGGAAGAAACCTAGTGAGGGTAACTCCTCATTCATCAAAACTGGCAGCCACATGACGTACTCACAAAAACAGAAAATCTGGTGGTAAGGAAAATAAGGACAACTTGAATACTTGGAGTGGTTGCCCATCCTACACTTACACTACCAGAGTGCCAGTCATCATTTCCCTGGGGACTTTTATTTCATTTTTTTCCCTTTGTTTCTCCCTAGGGAAGAGTTCTACTATTTCATTAGCTCTGCGTAAAGACTGCTCAGCTTGATGTCCCTGCAATGAAGGCTTGAAACAAAAAGTTTTGTGTTCATAACTATATAGTGCAAGAAAACACGAGCTTTATTTAATGAAAAGAGTGAAGAATTTCTATTTGTTTTGGATCTCTGTTAAATATTGAGGACTTTTCATAACCAGAATGAATGATATATCTCATTACAAAGTAGGTTTTACAACCTGGAGCAGAAATTCCATCCTGTATCCAGGAAAATTCTTGTCAAAAACAAGCTTTTCCCACAAAATGTCCCTTTTTTGCCTCATTATACCAGCAGCCTGAAAGAAAAGTAATTTCGTCAAAAATATCATAACTACTTCTGCAAATCTTTTTAAAAAAAAAAACAAAAACAAAACCAAAAACCTGTCTGTATTTTGTGCCTTCCAAAGTGAGACAACACACTGGAATCCTGGAGAATTTCATGCCAAATTCTCCCTGAGAAGTATGAGCTACCACCTGGACAGTAAAAATATCCCACACTGAGGAAGGGATGATGAGGTGTTTTAGAAAGCTACAAAAAAAAAAAAAAAAAAAAAAAAAAAAAAAAAAAAAAAAAAGAAAAAGAACCTGAAAACTTTTTTCTGATATTCTTAAAGGTAATGTTATACTTCACCAAAAGGAAAATAAATGCAATAACATATGAAGTGCTGAATATGCATTCTTTTAGCTTCTATCAATTTTAAGGCAAGTTAAATTTTAGTCCCCAGTTGCTTGAGGGTGTTAATTTCATTCTCTAATTATTAATTTAGGGAAAATGAGACAGATAATTTTCAACTGGATATATCAAATTCATTTTAGGATCTAGGTTTGTCTCCTTTGTGTTTAATATCCCCACACTAGTAATGATAAGTCACTTCTCTGAAGTCTTTCCAGCACTCTAAATGCATCATACACATTAGGGAGAACAAGTCCAATGATTAGGAAAATTGAAGCATCAAAAAAGAGATTTATGCATTGCAGCTGCAGAGACAAGGTCATGGAGACAGATTGATGCTCTCCTTTCATTGAAGGGAGCTGATGGTGAAACTGTTGCAACTTTTGCCTCTTTTCTGGGTACCTTGCATATGCAGATTTTCTAAGTTTTCTACAAGAAGTGCCTGCTACATCCCCAGCATTCAGTGGCACATATATAATTTGATTTAAATGCTTTTGAACTCTTGTCATTTGACATCTCTAATAATAATCTTCAGACATATGCAAGGCTATAACAGAAAAAAAAGTCCACTATGGCTTCAGGATTCATTATTGTTCACTCCTCAACTTTAATAAGACTGTATCTTCATGTATTGCATGCATATATGACACCATTGACAGTTATAAAAAAAAATATTCTTGGAAAGAAGGAAAGAAAGGACAACACAAATGATGTTAAAGCACTGTATAAAATGCTTGAGAAAGAACCTAAAAAATAGGAAGCAGATGTTGTTACACGAACAGTAGGAATTCCTGATACATTAAACCACTCCAGCTCAGAAGCTGAAAAGTATGTGATAAAGGGGGAGGAAAAGTGTGCAAGGTAGTAAACAAGAATAAAAGAATCAATAAGACAAAATTCAGGATCATAGCTGACGTGAAGTCAATTTTAAAATGTAAATGAGTTTCTCTGTGTTAGTTTGTTACAGTTTAAATCTACACACCATCTTTTACAGAGAGGCTTCCTCTCCAAGACATTTCTGCTCCAAGAACACCAACCATCTGTGCCCTGATGGAGCTGTGATCTCTCTCTAGGAGTTACAAAATCAACTACAAGGAGCAAGTATACATTGGGGCTTCATTTCCCTGCATCTGGAAACAGAGATCTAACAACCACAGGACAGGGTAAAACCTTGCATACTTTGTAATACTGTAGTTGGAGGAACAATCAGTATTGCAGCATATCCATTATTTAAAAAAAAAATAATTCTAAACAATTGCTTAATACAATCTTCACAACTATGTTTAGACTACAGCAGACAGACTACACCATGGTTAATAATGGGGTACTTTTAATGAAGAAGATGACAGGATTGATCTAACTTAATTTAAACCCAAATTAATTGCAATTAACTTTCTTTTACCTTTTTGTAAACTGATAGCTGAATTTAGGTGAAGATTTGGAAATCACCTTTGAGGAAACATCGTTCACACAGTAACAGAATATTGCAGTAGTTAGGAGATAAGAGAATTCTCATCTTTTGTTGTCTCTTTAGGCCTTTGTATGTTTTTTTTCAAAGCAGGTGAAGTCAGTCACTTACTGATATCAATAAGCTTGGCTCAAGTCCTCTACAGAGGTACCACAGAAATAGACATAGTATAGCCAAAATGTCCCAGAAAAGGGCTTAGCCATTAATAACAGGTGGCATTTTGCATGCAAATGGAAATCAGCTGAATTCTGCAACAGACAGATAAAATAGCAGTCATCTGCAGAATAATGTCGGGGGGAGGAGTGGGAAGGGGGAAAGGGAGAGAAAAAACAAACAAACAAACAAACAACAAATCAGAGAGGAAGTTTTCCTTTCTTAGATAGGTGCCTTCCATAATTGTCCATTTGTGACTCTGGGACACTGAGAGAGAAACTGATGTGTCTGTAGGGCACAAGCAGGACACTGTTGCTGTAGTTACCCCTTCCTCTCAACACAGCATTTGCTATGTTTTTCCAGGTGTCACCTGAGAAATGGAGGGAAGGGATGTAAGAGCATGAGTGCTATTACTCAGAATTCCCTGGGAGTCCTGTTTCCAATGAGGCACACAAAGCATCTCCATGAACTGGTGCCACCAAACCTCGGAGTCACTTACAGAACAGCCTTTGTTTTGGTGATATTTGCAGACTTAAGTAACAGCCAATCTGAAGCCATGAACAGCTCAAGACACTGCCTTCTCTGCCCTCAGCATCTCCTTTTGAGCACATTAACTGGCAGGGTCTTGCTGAATACAACTGCACAAGGAACAATGCCGCTTTTGTTTTCAGGATGAGAGATGATCACTTGGGATCTAACACGGCTTCAGTCAGTTGTACGAACTCTCTGTGAAGGACAAGTGAATCCTGGGAAACATGTAAGGGATGCACTTCTTTGTTGGCTACCACCTTTCAACACCTTTGATGACCTCTCATCTTTAAGCTTCTTGCTCTCCCCATCCAAATGCTGTGCTTTTTCCTCTTTTGTGTGAGCTAGACAGCAACTGCCTCAGTTAAAAATCACTGACTTAGTTGTAACACAGCTCCAATGCATTAGCAGTGAACCACACAGGACAGCATTTTTACAGTTCTTAGTACTGAGGTTTGCTTTGCTAATTTTTCATAATTTGTAAGTTTAGCCTATGAAAAATGAGAACAATATGGTTTCATAGAAGGAAGAATTACCACAGCAATCACCACTGGAAAAAGGTATTAATGAGGGAAAGGGGGGAAAAGGGAGTGGAGAAGAGATTATAACATTTCTTGAATTATAGTTACTGCAGATACTTGAAAGAAAAACGACTTAATCAAAGAAGCTACAGCCCAGTGAAAAATTAGAAAGAAAAATAGAAATAACAGAAATCACTACAGCTATAATGTTCAAGCAAGAATCAATATCTTGTCTGAAAACTTTCCATGAACACAGGGAAGGAAGGGGTGTTTTTTTAAACCTCACAGCCCTCACCAGCAACAGCAGATTTCCAAAATGGCAAATATAGCCACCTAGCACAGCTTCTCTGGCCATGAATGTGTCTGAATCTTTCAAAGCCCAGTTGCTTCTAACAAAACCTAGACTGAAAAATGCATTATCTTGAAAAGAATTATAAAATTTTATATTATATAGTAAGAATTACTAAATTTTATATTGCCTTACACAACTGGGGCCCTTGCATCAGTCAGGGTCCCATGCCCTGTGGTTTCTGCTCCACAGAGCCCCAGGCTTGTTCATCCTGCAGCTTTTGTAGATGGTGCCCCCTTCTCCCGAGAAAGGCAGGAAAACCCACTTTTCAGGTAGAAATACCAAGAATAAAGACTACTGCTCTTGAATATGTTTGATTTTTTCAAGTAAGTTAAGCTACTTAGGTTTTGCCAGATAGAGGCTTCTATCTGTAAATATTCACAGCTTCTCAACAAAACTTGAAATTTTCCAGATTTCATGATGAAACCTTAAAATAACAGAATAGTTTTGGTCAGAAGGGACCCTAAAGATCATCTAGTTCCAACTCCCCTGCCATGGGCAGGGACACCTTCCACTACATCCTTGAAAAATTGCATAGACCTGGAATTTGCTATTCAGGAAACAGAAAATAAAATAAAAACTAGTATATTTTTTACTTTATGTGGTAGACGTGATGAACCAGTTGTTCAGCCCAACACCAATGCAGTTTGATACCTATACATACTTGTAATCCATCACCTTATCCCTTCCCACAAATGATTTCTTTTACCACTATCATATTTTAGAAGCCACAGTTGCATCTCCCAGAGCTACATATAACAGGAAATTAAAGTAATTTTTGTTTTTTTTCTGCACTTTGACTTCCTGTCCATAGCTCAGGACCCCCCTTCTGCGTATGAAAAAAATGTTATGAATCATATAACATTTGCACTAGGTAAATCCAGATAGTATGAAGAATCAGACAATGTGCTTGTGTTCTGCCTGGCTTATCTCATTTTTCTGGTTTCAGCTTCACAGCTATGATATACAGGCAACTGACATCCTGAGAAATATCCTGAGTGTCTGACCAAAAACCTGGGGCAAAGATCTTCACCTCACACTGTGAGAGGGATAAATAGTTCATCTGCCCACAAGCTCATGGACACCTACTAGCATATTTATGGAGATAAGTAAATCATTGTTTGTTTAAGACTGGCTGCTGGCTACTTTCCACCCTCTGAGAAAAGGGGTCAGTGTCAGAGGTCCCATAGTTGTTAACCCTCATCCTACTTGTGCTGTTTCAGAGCTCTCCCTACTTTTATTAAATGCAAAGCATACAGTCTCCACATTGAGACTGTCTAGACAGAGGAAAAAGTATAAAACCTTAAAGGCTTTAAAATCAGAACACAGAGATTACCCCCTCTCAGAATGTTTAGCCATCATAGTTTTTTCAGGCAATCTCATACATCTGGTGTGTTTGAACATTGTCATATCTGAAAAGGTGTGTGGGTGGCAGGGTAGAAGCCAACCCCATCCCTAGATGTGAGCAGTTATGTTAGAAATTCCTTACTGATCACATCAGAAACCAGGGTGTATAGACTCCAGCAGGAACCATAAGGCTGACAATGAAATTGTGAGAAGGGTTCCTGATGAGCAAATTGAAGGAAGGAAATCTCATAAATGGATGTCATTGCTCAGGAGTTCACTGTATACCCAAAGGAATTAGACTGATTCGAAAAGTCCAGCTTTTGGTGGTTTTCAGTGTAGCTGGGAATGGAGCATGCATAGAGAGACTGCAGGAGAAGCAAATGGCATCGAGTAGACAAGCACAAGAGCAGTAGCTTAATGATCACCCTTCCTAGAAATCAAACGGATGAGACAGCCAAATACAGCACTGCAAGATCCTGGCACAGCACTCTTCTGTTGCAATCCCCTTTTAAGGAGCTGGGGAAAGAAGTGGTGGGAGCAGGTAACACACATTCTTCTTAGGAGCAAAGAGGAAAAAAGAGACTAAAAATCCAGTGCACCCTGGGTCTATCCTCCTGCCTCACTAGCAAAAAAAGACTTTGTTCCTTTCTTCTCCTTCCTGTCTTCTTCACTCCTGTAATTCACTGGCAAAATTGGTGGAGATGGCAAAAGATTGGAGATGTCAAATAAGCCCTGTTGGTCTCAGCTAGGACCAACAGCATGCCACTCTAAGCCACAAAACCCAGTCAGTACAGTTCCCCTTGCTGCCTAAATCTCTCTCAGACAGACTAGCACACTTCCCTGCACACAAGTGTACCCTCAGTATCCAAAGAAGATTATCTAGACTGAATACTAGTGTTGTGATTTACTTGCATCCTAGTAAAATCAACTTTGCAAACAAGAGAGCAACAAATAATGTAATCAATCTACCTAATTTTAGCAAAATTGTCTAGAAGTAACTTGTATTTTGATTGATTAGCACTATATGAAACAGGAAAAGAAATGTCAGTTGCTGACCTTACTCAAATCAGGAGATGTCTCTGTGATTGACAATTCCTCTGTGTGTGCTTTGCTCTGTTAATTAGACTTTTTCTGAGAAGAAATACAAGGGGAAAAAAGATAGATCTTATGTATGATTCCCAGTGAAGTATTTTGTGCAAAATGTTTATTACTTTTAATCAGAACAAATTGTGCAACATCTGCTTTTATTTCCTTAACAAGCTTCCTAAAGGCTAACTTGGAAGTACCGAGCTCTCACGGTTTCCAGCAGCTTCATGGGATGTGGTCAGCAATCCTACATCTCAGCCCTCCTCTGTTATTTGGTCATGGAGAAAGAGTCTATGAGCAGGTAGCCAACATACCTGCAGTCTGTCAACCAACTTTGAGATCTGACATCCAAAACAAGGCCAAGGGCCAGCTGCCAGAGCAGTGGCTGTGACAATTTATACTTTTTTTGCCTGCAACCAAAACAGTCCCCTGATGATTGATTTCCCTCTCCAGTCAAAGGAAAAAAGCTCTATAACTTTTAGACTAAGAAAGAGTATAATGAAATAATGTTTACCTCATCATAACATAGTACTTCATATTTCACATACATAACTTTCAATCCTAATTTGTGTCTGATCCACTGATCAGATAACAGAAAATCTCTCCAGTTTATTCTGAACTTCTCTATTTTCAGCTTAATTAAAGAGACCGTCAAAGTGAAATGTTACACAGGGGAGGAAACAGCAGCTCATACTGATTAACCATTAATTATTAGAGAGGATGCTGGGATGGATTGGCTTATGGGATCTATATTAATTAAATGCAGTTCATAGCAGGATGAAGCATGGTTTAGAGAGGGTGTTTTGGAACAAACAAACAAATTAAGACTTTGAAGGTAAATGGGATAAGGAAGGACAAGCACGTTCAAGGAGAGTGCTAATTCTGAAGACTAAGATGAGATAAATAATCCTTTCTCTGGGAAGCTTTGGTTCTCCTCTTGAAACTTAGACACCTCCTTAAAAGTTAACTTTTGGCCCTGTTAAAAAAACAAACAAACAAACAAACAAACAAAAAAAAAAAAAAAACACCCCCCCCCCACACAAAAACCCCAAACAAAAAAACAAGCAATCAAACAAACAAAATAAAAAACACAAGCAGAGAGTTAGGTTAAATGTGTGAGCTATTCTTCACCTGTCAATATTAAGAGAGCAGTTTTGTTCCATATTTGTGGCATTAATGTCACAAAAGGGAGAGTTACATAAATGTGTTGCACCCGTCTAAGTTCATTAGAAGTCTTCTGGTTCCTACGGGTTTTCTTCCTTTCCAGCTGCTTGTGAGCAGACTGGGAGATAAAATTGACGAAAATCTCTTGTCTCCCTCTCCGTTTCTCCGGCCAGGAAAGCCTGTGTGATAGGAAGATGGACAGAAGGGGAAGATTGGATGCGGGTA
Source organism: Megaceryle torquata (assembly GCA_024611175.1). Taxonomy (NCBI): domain Eukaryota; kingdom Metazoa; phylum Chordata; class Aves; order Coraciiformes; family Cerylidae; genus Megaceryle; species Megaceryle torquata. The sequence goes on along the minus strand of JANIJG010016691.1, from coordinate 169,507 downwards.
CCCCGACGGCGCTGTCCCCGGGCACAGCTGCGCGTTCCGGGGAAAAAAAAAATAGCTGAGTGCTAACCCTTGATTTGCTGCCAAACCATCACAAGGTGGCAGCATGTTAGCACACTTCCGCCAAGCCTGGGCAGGCTGTCGCTTGGTAGTTCCAAACTCTCCTTCGGATTTGGGATAAAGGGGATCTAGAGAAGGCATGAGCCTGGGGGAACACTGAAGAGCTATAAAGTCGGTGTCTCTAGCTGAATAGATCTTATACACTAGAGACCTGACTACAAAGTGAACTATAAGACAAAAAAAACCCCATGAACATAAAAATGAAACATAAAAACAGACCAAGGAAATCCTTATTTGTCTTTGAGTGCCAACAGTGTAGTCTCTGAGAAGAATGTTGGCCTTTTGCAATATACAGTTACATGTGATTCTCTTTTCAAACTGAGGCTTCCCTGTGAGAAGTGTGATTACATGGCCTTGGGGATGTTGTGTCCCTGTATGACGTGACTAGCAAAAAATCAAAGATGCACTGGTTATCCCTGTGCTTTGTGCAAAGTGGTGCCAAGTGGTGTTCCTTTGGAGATTTCCTGTTGTGAGCTTTTGTGTTTGTTGATTCCCAGGGTGAGTGTTTAGAATCTGAGCTAAGAACAGGAAGTGAGGGATAACCTAAAATACCTCCGAGTTATATCCAGTGGCATATTTATGGGGGAATATCTTATATTGGTCAGAAAACACTATAAAAATGATAAATCTAGCATCTTGCCTGATAATCTTTGCCAGTAGTTAAAAATCATCATTAAAAATCATGTGTTGTTCCCAATATGAGTTTTTCTAAATACGAAGAGTTCCAGCCACTAAGTCTTACAATACAGTCTTACAGTTTTACACTACTGAATTTAAACACTCTTTATGACGCAGTATAAGTACTTTCATGGCAGTGGAGTTATCTTTTTTTTTTTTTATTATTTTAAGTAAATGAAGCAGGCTGAACACCTCCTGAGTAAAAAAAACTACAAGACAGGAATCAAGGTGGTGAAGTCACTCCCATTGTATGTGAAAATCAGGTTCATGACCTCCTGAGGAACCTGAACATACAAAAATCTATGGGACCTGATGAGATGCATCCCAGAGTTCTGAGTGAACTGTCAGGTGTAGTTGCCAAGTGACTCTCAATAATATTTGAGAAGTCCTGGCAGTCAGGTGAAGTCCCTAGTGACTGGAAGAAGGGACATATTACACCTATCTTTAAAAAGGGTAGAAAGGAGGACCCGGGGAACTACCGACCTGTCAGCCTCACCTCTGTGCCTGGGAAGATCATGGAGCAGATTCTCCTAGAAAGTCTGGTAAGGCACATGGAGGACAGGGAGGTGATCAAGGACAGCCAGCATGGCTTCACTAGGGGGAAATCCTGCCTGACAAACCTAGTGGCTTTTTATGATGGAGTGAATACATCCTTGTCTACTGACAAGGGACGACCTATGGATGTGATCTATCTGCACTTCTGCAAGGCCTTTGACACGGTCCCCCACAGCATCCTACTCACCAAGTTGGAGAGATACGGATTTGATGGGTGGACTGTTCAGTGGATAAGGAAGTGGCTGGATGGCTGCATCCAGAGGATAGTCGTCAGTGGCCTAAAGTCCAGATGGAGACCAGTGACAAATGGTGTCCCTCAGGGGTCTGTACTGGGGCCTGTCTTGTTTAACATTTTTATCAATGACATAGATGGCAGGATTGAGTGCACCATCAGCAAGTTTGCAGATGACACCAAGCTGAGTGGTGCTGTCAATACACCAGAGGGATGGGATGTCATCCAGAAGGACCTAGACAAACTGGAGAGGTGGGCCCAGGTGAACCTCATGAGGTTCAACAAGAGCAAGTGCAGTGTCCTGCACCTGGGCTGAAATAATCCCCTCTATCAATACAGGCTTGGGAATGAGTCAATAGAGAGCAGCCCTGCAGAAGAGGACTTGGGGTTGCTGATAGACAAGAAGCTGGACATGAGCAGCCAGTGTGTGCTTGCAACCCAGAAGGCCAATCACATCCTGGGCTGCATCAAAGAAGTGAGTCTGCCACTGTACTCTGCTCTGGTGATACCTCGCCTGCGTCCAGCTCTGGAGCCCTCAGCACTGAAAGGACATGGACCTGATGGAGCGGGTCCAGAGGAGGGCCACGAAGATGATCAGGGGGCTGGAACACCTCTCCTATGAGGACAGGCTGAGGGAGCTGGGATTGTTCATCCTTGAGAAGAGAAGGCTCCAGGGAGACCTAATAGAGACCTTCCAGTACCTGAAGGGAGCTTATAAAAAGACTGGACAGCACTTGTTTAAAAAGGCCTGTTGTGAAAGGATGAGGGGCAATGGTTTTAAATTAGAAAAGAGTGGATTTAGATTAGATGAGAAGAAGAACTTCTTTACCACGAAGCTGATGGAACACTGGAACAACTGGAGACATTCAAGGTGAGGCTTGATGAGGCTCTGAGCAACCTGCTCTGGTTGAAATTGTCCCTGCTCTCAGCAGGGGGGTTGGACTAGATGACCTCTAGAGATCCCTTCCAACCCAGATATTTCTATGATTCTATGATTTTAAATCTGTCAGATTTTTTTTTTTTTTCCTGTGCTTTTCATTAGTTTGCAGCTATTTTCTCTGTGATTTCTAGTTGCTGAACATGATGTTAGATCGGTGGCCACCCAGAGTGAATGTGTTGTTCTGTTATTTATCTCAGCAGCATCACACAGAGGTAAAATGTCACCTCCCTGCTGCTTCTCATTAATCCCAACTTTGTACAGTCAAAGAACTCTGCCCCAATAGCCTCTGATTCAGACATCTCACAGCTCAGCATAACTGAACAACACCAGATTTAGTGTCTGTGCTACGTTCCTTCATGACATGAGTAGCATTTCTCTTTCTAGACTGACTTTTTTTGTTGATCGTTCTGGTAGTGTTTAAATGCTATGTTTGCAGAGGGGAGCTCTTCATGGGTAGATTTTGATAATCCTGCAGGATTTAAAAGGAAAACAATTTGAGAAAGAAAACTAGCTCTACAACTCTCAATGTTTTTAATATTAAGTTAGGCTTCCATAGTAACAATATTAGCTCTTTAGCAGCAGAGAGCTTGTAAGGAAGAATCCACTGCTTTTGAGACTTCTACACCATATTAGAGATAACAATAACTCTTTTAATTTACATAGAAATCCTAGTCATTCATGTGCTCCTATCAATTTCAGTCCTTTTTCCCTTGGATATAATAAGCAAACCCAGATGGGAATGAGAGAGCACAGAGGTATTACGGAGGGGGCAGATGTGTTGAGTAACCTCTCTAACCTTGAGTCTTGTTTTAAGCAGAATGAAAAAAAAAAAAAAAAAAAAAAAAAAAGAAAAGAAAAGGAAAGATGAGTGGGTCCCAAGGACCCCCATCGTGGTGCAGGATTTATCTAGAAAAAAGGGCATGGAAAGAA